>JANAVB010019997.1:3319829-3436044 GCA_029216955.1 Iris pallida
TATATATAATATATATGTAAAAAAATATATATATATATATATATGGTGTGTGTGTGTGTGTGTGTGTGTGTGTGTGTAATTGTTTGCTTGTGAATGTATCCTAGGGAGTATTGAGTCAGATTAGGATTGAACCAATGAACCTAGAATGGCTGAGTCAACCGACGAGTTGACCAAGTTGACAAAAGTCAACTTGGGTCAAACTTGATCCAAATCGACTCAAACGAACTTAGAATGACTTGAAAACTTGTGCTTGACCTAAAAATTAGTAAATCGACTAGTTGACTATAGTTGACCAGGTTTGACCAGAGTTGACCAAGTTTGACCAGAGTTGACCAAGGGTGACTTTGACCTAGAAGGACCTAGAATCATGTAGAATTGCATGTGTAGGCATTCCTTATGATATTTTAGACCTTGTTGTGACTTGTGGTTGTTTTATATAGGATTACATCACTCCAATTCAGTTACACTCCCTTATCAGCAGCTTGGATTGCTAGGCGAGTACATTATCTGAGTTTCATTCTTGCTTGAACATATTTACTTGTTATAAACTAGTTTACTTATTGTGTCACGATGTTATCACGGATTAGTACTATATGGATCTTTCATGCGATGTTATCCCCTCGGATACATCGGGTATGTTGCTTATGTACTTTATCATGTGCATCGTCTACTCTTTGTATTCGTATTTATTCATGTATACTCATGTGACATTCATGTACATTCATGATCATGTAAGCCTTCATGTATAACCTAGTATTCATGTGGACTAGCTATCCATGTGACATACTACTTTCATGTGCATAAACATAACCTGGACAGATCCTTGTGTACTGGGGCAGGAGGAGTATTTATTTGGTTATGTGATCTACACCATTTTATGTACAACTCCAAACTAGATTTAAGTCATGTATAACCTAAGTCAGTTACATAACCAGATTGTGCTACATCACGTAGTTAGTGCAGTTCTCTATATTATCATGTATATCTATTTCAATATATATGTTCTCTTTTACAGTCTCACTTCTTTATCAGTAGTTCATGTATATTATTCTATAGCTTGTTTCACATTTCCTTTTATGTTATGATATGTGTGAGAGATACGTATTCGTTCCTGTCCTGACTGGACCTGTTGAAAATATTACAGATGATGAGGATTGCTGCGATACTTACTATGGAGCAGGCCTAGTTGACACAGGTGACCTGAACCATCAGCAGGATCTAATAGTCGTTGAGGACTTGCCATTAGCTTAGTCTAGACTTATCTTATTATCTAGTTTTATGAGACATTTGAGATTTTATCGAGATATTATTTATGGTGTTGATAACATCGAGACTTTTTATTTGTTGTATTTTTCTTTTGGATTTTATATCTATATTATCGTGCTGATTATCTACCTCTAGTTTGTGATTGAGATTATATTCTCTTGTGATTATCTTCCGTTTGGAGAGTATATCATTTTGTGATAGTTGTGATTGTGAACTAGAACAGAGTTCTACCGCCGACACTGCGGCGTAGGCTGGACGTACCCACTTCTCATGCCCTTACACTGGGGGCGGATCGTGACACGTTTTTAGTGGTGGCCCATGCAGGTCCAGATCCGTATTAGTACGATGTCGTGGTAGTACGACAACTTAGTTGTACTACTATGAGCCTGCTATAGAGTATAGGAAGTAAAGTGTTAGAATGAGAGGATACTCAATCACTGTTAGGATTCCTTGAGAGATTCCTGGGACGACCCTTGAGAATCTTATTTTAACTTCCATTTGAAATCTTTTCCCTTGATTTGATTCACTCATTACTCATTCGATTCACCCATTACTCCTTGTTATTGAATTTGATTTTGATGGATTCATTATTGAATTTTGAATTTTGAATCTTGATGATTAGTAGTTAACTTTAAGTTTGTATTTAAATATATATATATATTTATCTTTATTTTATTTTGGAATTTAGAGTATAACCTGATAACATACTTGATAAGGACAGTAAGAAAGGTAAATACGTACTTTATTTGTGGAGTTAGAATTTATCGCAGTCATACTGGCTAGCATGACAAGGACATAGAGCCCAATTTAGATATACTATCATAGTTATGGAATTTAGATTCTCTTGCAGCCATACCGGTTGGCGTGGTAAGAATTCTAGATAACATGATTATAGGGTGTATACCTTAGTTGCAGACTCTATTGTTTATTGCAGCTATGCTTACTGGTGTGGTAAAATCTAGCAACATGATTTCAGAAAGACGTGTATGGTTATCAGATTATATCTTAAAATTGGTTCATTTCTTTTAAACAGATGAGCAAGAACAGATTTTATCATTATTTCTTTCTTGCCATTATTTCTTGTATTACCATTTTCCTTTATCTTAGTTAACCATGTCCTAATTACATCAATCACCTATCTCGTATCTAATTCTGTCATCTATACTTTGAAACCTTTGAATCTCTAACCTTTTACCTTGGAAAGGTCGAGGAAGTGACGTAATCATCTAGCTCGAAAAGGACGTAATTTGTTATCTCATGATAATCTAGGTAGGAATATAATATGATGGACCTTACGATAGAATTTTAAGATAGAGATGTGGTAAAGATTGGGAATAAAATCAAGAGATCAATATTATCAATTGGAAATGATCACACATAGAGAAATATTTGGGTATGAATAATTTATAGATGTATTTTCTAACTGATGAGGATATTCGAGGTCAACTTAGTTTTTAGGACTTGGATAAATTTTGGTTATTGATTCTTGAGATGTTTCACTCTAAGGCTATGATGTTAAATTTAGGAAGTTAATAATGGAGAAGAGATTTTAACTGTATTCGATGGCAATACGAAATTGAATAAGATATAGCAAGAAAATAGTTAAGAACAGAAAGAACACAAGAATTTTTGAGTTATAGAAAATATAAAATTTTGAGAAAATTTTAAATTTAAGGAGAATAATATTTGAGGGTGTACGTTGAAGAAAATATGCAGGTTGATTTTATAATGGAGAATAAGTTTTGTAAGGCCTAGTAGTTTCAGATTGAATAACATGAGGAGAGTAATTTGAACAAGTTCAAGAATTTCATAAAACTTGATTTAGAGGTTTCGGATCTAATTTAAGACAAGGTGGAAGAATTTGGATTTAAAGATGATTAAGTAGTTAGTATTGAGTGCTAATAAATAAAAGGGTATGCTTCATGTGTAATGTTTTGGAATTTAGGAATTGAGCCTATGATGACTATGACAAGGTCCAATCTTCATAACAAAAGGGTACAAATTCTTGGTGGTAGTCATATAAAGGTTGATTTTCATATTTGGACTTATGAGATAAAGATATGATTGACAAATGATGATTAGATAAGCTTGATGGTATCAAAGAGGGATGATTAACTTGACTTCCCTATGAAACCTTGTCTATTGTTTTCCCTATCAAAAGGAAAAAATTAACTTATTCTATATCTTTGAATTATCCTTTAAAAGTTTTCAACATCATTGAATCCTAACTCCCTTGATCACGACCAATCGACTTTGGTCATCTTTTCTTATCGTATTAATATCTTGGGTCTTACTCAATTGAATTAAATTTAATTGTGACCAAGATCTCCATCTTTGGATGCTCGTGCTCAGACTTCGATGACCTTGTTCCTCATCTTGCCCAAATCTTGATTTACCTAGAGATTGATCAACTTAGATCGTGTTGAGACTAAATTTCCTTTTATATATATCGTGATTGGATTTCAATGCTATTGACAGACGCACTTTAAACTTTTGATTTTGATCATCTTTAGAACAGTAACGCTTTATAGTTAATACCTAGTTGTTTTTTTATAATTATCAGTTTTCATATAGGATGATAGACTGCCTTATAGCCCGATGATTTATTGTTTTCCTTATCTTTTCCAGTATGGCACCCATGACCAGAGTCTGTCCCCAGTGCACAGCTGCAGTTCCGGATGAGACCGAGATTGTACTTCCCCCTTCCATTGCTCAGGAGGTGTTAGCAGCCTCACCGGAGAGTTTTTTCTCCATCTCCTATCCTTTAGGAGAGGGCTGCAGTTCAGCCAGAGACTGAGGGCCTCCTTTTGCCTCCTGGAGTGGTACCCTATGTCATTCCTGATGGGGCTCATATTTACAGACTTCTTTAGGATGTGTGGGAGGTACAGAGATTTCAGGCTGAGCTTATGAGAGAGCGGAGTCTCAGTATCCAACTATTGTGGGTTTACATACATTCGAGGGGAGAGCCTAGTCCCAAGAGGGCGAGGAGTAGTATATACCTAGAGCCTCAGGAGTACACCAGCTTCCAGTCTAGACCAGCCAATCTAGTTCAGATTCTTGTCCAGCAGAGGCCAGTTGAGCGAGTACCTTCTATAAGAAACCTGGGCACGTATGGAAGGACTGTAGGAAGAGACTAGGATTGTGCCTATTTTGTGGGTCAGCTGCACACAAGATACGAGACTGTCCTACTACACCTGCCCCTAGTCGAGGCCTACCTCTAGGAGAGAGTTCCAACTACCAGACCTAGTAGAGGTGAGTTCTTGACCTATACCTTATCCTTTCTTGATGATTATTGTACCCTACCATATTGTTTGTATGTTTGACACCTTATGACTACTTTTGATCTAGCATGACTATAATGGCTAGATGATGAGACCTCAGACTGATAATACCTACCGTAACCCTGTATGATATCTTTCCAACTACATGATTTAGATAAGTTTTCTTAAGACTATGATTGTTGGGGGTTTGACCTAGAAGGAGTACGACCACTTTAATTTTGAGGAAGAAATTATTTTAAGGAGGGTAGATTTGTAACCACCACTTTTCTAAAATAAGGGTATTTTGGTAAATATGTGTTTTTTTATTTTTTGGATTAATTTATAATATTTTAATTTGGTGTTGTATTAGCAGTCGGTTTAACCTTAGCTAACCATGATTAGATACTAACCATGACATTAGAAACCAATTACCTGTCACACTCACTTCTTCTAATTAAGGGCATTTTAGTCATTGTGCATTATTTTGAATTTATTTAAAATGTTAATTAAATTGATTGTTGTGTGGTTTGGATTGGTGTTTTGATAGGACTAAGATGTTATAATCTTAGTCAACCTTGTTTAGAAGCCTAATAATGTAATTAGATTTATTATTGGCTTTTTAGATTTAATTTAGAATTAATACCTATTTTTCTAGAATTATTTAATGATTTTTAAGTCATTTTTTATAAGCCCTTAAAGCGTTTTGTCATTGGGCCTTTGTAGCAACTTAGGAGTGCTTGGCCCATGACTAAACCCTAACCCTAACACACCCTCATGCTTGGCCGGCCAAAGCACAGCAGCCCCCCCTCTCATTGTGTAGAAATCACATAGCCTCCACAAGAGCAACCCTAGTATCTCCTTTTCTCCAAAAATCCTAACTTTCTCATCCGGCATTCGATTCACGCCAAACGAATTGCGTTGCGATTGTGGGGAGGAGAAGAACTTGCTGGAGCATTGCTAACAAGGAGTTGGAGACGTTCTCTCGGAAGAAACCGGGCGTCAAAGCGCTCGAGGATTCACTTTCATTGAGATCCCAACTCTCAAAAGGTAAACCTTGTTCTGCCATTGTTCATTCGGAAATTTCTATATTTTAGCATCCATATAGGTACCCCAGACCTGTGCATGAAGTTTGGTAGGATTGTGAGTTCGTTTGATAGCCGTGTCGGACACGTGTCGGTCCTATAGAACACGTGTTCGACGAAATGCCACTTAGAACTGAAAAGTGTTATTTTATGATTCCGTTTTCACGAATCCCTTGCTAATATTATTTGTAACAACTTTCATGAAGATGGATCTGAAATCGACACGATTTTAGTGTCCGAATCGGACACAGACACGTGTGCACGAGGCCCATGCATGGCCCCGTGTATGCCCTGCTGTCCGAGCGTCATAACTCGACGCACAGAACTTCATTTCGCGTGAAATTTTATGAGAACTTGGGGGCAACCTCTGCCCACATGCCCATAAAATTTCATGTCATTTCGTGAAGCGTGTACGGAAAAATCTCGCGTGCACTGTTCAGCCCGTATTGTGCACGCGACTGAAAAGTATCGCTGACATGGCCTTCATACGCGAACACGACGTATCGAGGATCCGTTCCAGAAGTACGAGCACGAAGCCCTATACCTAGACTACCCAGGGACTCGATCTCGAGTCACGGCATGGCTCGAATCACGAGCCACGAGACCCGACACGCGTCCACGGGCACGCACGCACGTGAGCGTGCGCGGGGGTTCGCGTGTCGCTGTGTCACATAGACACGACGTGGTGTCATGTCAGTGTGTCCTAGACCTACCCCAGGACCCTACCTAGCTATGTGCACGAGCACGAGGCTTCTCGTGTTGTATGCGGCGTCCAATAGGACGAAATGCACGTGTATGACACGCGAATTCAGTTTTCCAATACGCACTCCGTGGACACGATACGAACACAGGTTCGACCCCGTGAGTATCCGAGCACGTCACACACATAGACACCTTCATGTTTGCAACTTTCGTGAGTTCTAGTTGTGTATATTGCATTTTGGGCATTGAGTTGGATTTCGGGTTTCGATTTATATATAAATTTGAGTTGTTTTGTTCTATTTCAAATTTCTGAGATTTAATTCATATTTTCTGAGTTTATATGAGGTTACTAAGATTCTGGACTTGTGGGTTTAGTCCCTAATTTTACTTTCAAATATTTCTATCATATATGTATATATACCCCCTTTTGCCTTATATATATATATATATATATATATATATATATATATATATATATATATATATATATATATATATATATATATATATATATATATATATATATTTAAAAAAAATATATATATATATATATAAATATATATATATATATATAAATATATATATATATATATTTTATATATATATATATATATATATATATATATATATATATATATATATATATATTGTGATAAGTATTGTCGAGATATTGTTCTCTGATCTGAGAGTTCATTTTTCCTTCGTAAACCCAACATTCTTTCTCTCCTATACATATATGTGTATATATTAGGATATGTCTATATATATATAAAGTTTCCTTTTAAATAGACTTGTGTATATATGTATATATATGGTATATTCATATAGTTGTATATATAACAAATTTATCTCAGTTTTGTACCCTAGTAGCAGCCCTTCATCGACACACACACACACACAATCTCTTCTTCACAAGCTTAAGTATATGTGTGTATGTATGTATGTATGCATGTATGTATGTATGTATGTATGTATGTATGTGTGTGTATATATATATATATATATATATATATATATATATATATATATATATATATATATATATAAATATAATATATATATATATATATATATATATATATATATTATATATATATATATATATATTGGCAGAAAACTCTATTTTATTCCAGTAAGGCTCAAAATGTCAAAGTCTGTACAAGTATACCCCTAGGCACAAAATGCCGACGCCTATACAAGTATACCAGCAAAACCAGAGAACCGAAGATTAGGAGAGAAAAGAAACCCAAAAACTATTCTGCTCGTGAGAGCAGCAGGACCTGATCTTCTGGCACTGCCTGGTGACCTCCCTGATAATCTGGTCGACATTGTAGTGATAGCCCTCATATCTCGCTTTGTTGCGATTCTTCCAAATTACCCATATGGCTGCAGCCGCTACAATTTGGTGGCCGTGGAACGCAGTAGCCCAGTCAACTAGTAGGTCGTGAATGCGCCCAACACCCGTCGCCTTTCTACACCTTTGAGATATCACTCTCCAGACCCTGGCGGGAAGATCCCCTTGACAAAATATGTGGTCGACGGTTTCCGTCTGACGATCTGTGCAGCAGTTGTAGGCAGATGCCAAGCTGAATCCAATGGTGTGTAGAATATCATCGGTGGGTAACCTCTTCCGAGTAGCTCTCCAAATAAGGATGGACCACTTTTTAGGAATGCAAGTCTGCCAGAAATCAGCGTTGATCTGTGATGGCGCTCCGCGCCCACGGGCCAGATGTCTGGCTGAGCTCACCGAGAATATACCCGACGTTCGGCCGACCAATACAGCTCGTCCATTTTGTTACCAATCTTCAGGCCACGTTGACGAATGAAGTCCTCTGCCTCATCACCGGCCCAATTGCGTATCCTGGCCCAATCCCAATCGTTTCCAGCTGGATCCCACACATCCCTGATCCTGGTTATCTCGCGGTCCGCAGTACGGTTAAGGAGCAAGGTATCTCCAGCCCAACGTTCGAGGAAGAGTGAGGACTCGCCGTCGCCCAGATGAAGCCGAATCACCGATTCGGCCATGGTGCGTCCGAAAAGGATGCACCGCCATGCTGCGAATGACCTACTGTTGGAGGCTGCCTGGGAAGGGTGAGAATGCTTGAAGTATCTGGCCTTCGTGAATCTAGCCCAAAGATTCTGACTCGTACGCAGCTTCCACCATAATTTCATAGAGAATGCGTCAACAATGTGAGAGATTCTGGCAAATTTCATTCCTCCCTCCTCGGTAGGCCTGGCCATGGAGTCCCAGCTAGCCCAGTGATATTTAATGTTCCCGCCGCTATGTCCCCAAAAGAAGTCGCACAAGATGTTTTCAATCAAGCGGATCACCTTCTTGGGGGGAGCACGCTGCAAGGGTATATATAGGAATGGAAGTGAGCACATGATTGATGAAGATCATCTTCCCGCCCGGAGATAGGGTGGCATTGTGCCATCCCTCGAGCTTTCTCTTGATTTTGTTAATCAGCCCGTCAAAGATGTTGGCGTTAGATCTTCCGTACACCAGTGGACATCCGAGGTAGAAGAAAGGGGGGTGCTCGATGCTGAAAGAGGTGATATTTGAATGTTAGTCGCACTATCTCTTCCCATGTTGTGATGCGCGTAAATGACACTCTTGGCGGAGTTGACCTTCTAGCCCGAGCTGGCTTCATATCTCTGATGGGTGTTGTGCACCACCTCCACCGACCCGACATCCTCGGAGGAGAAGATGAGTATGTCGTCGGCAAAAGCTAGGTGGGTGATGATCGGACAGCCGCTGGCGGTATGGAAGTGTTGGAAGTTCGTAGTTCCAACCATCTTGTTCAGATTTCTGCTCAATGCGTCCGCCGTGATGATGAAGATGGTGGAGGATAAGGGATTGTCACGCCCCGCTCCCGTAGGAGCGATCGTCCTCTCTAAGGCATGATGCCGCACGGGCCTAAGTTGCGCCCGTGCAAGGCTATGTCCAGAAACGGCCGATTCGAGCTAGGCCACAGAGTCGCACAGAGTGTCCCCATTTGCAGCGGAAAGTAAAATAAACACCAATTGAAGCAAATTCAACTCTTTATTGATATTCAAGAAGTTTACAAGCGATGCTAGACCGAGTTTACAAGTCGCTCAAGCTCTCTCTCTCTCTTTCTGAAATGTAAAAGGCGTGCCAAGTGGCTTACAAGATGGAATGATTCATGGCGATGTTCCGATACATTATGTCCTGTATAGGGTGCTTCAGCTTCTTGCAACGTTCCAAGGCCCCAGAGTTGGCTCCACGCCTTAGCACGTTCGATGGAAGCTCCGCACCCGCCGGCGTCTCCTGCATCCTGCATGCAGACTGTGGGGTTATCAGTACATTGTTATGCAATGGTGGGGAGGCTAGCTCGCCCACAATGCTATCATTACCAAACACGTTCTATTTACTTTTGTGCATCGTCTATCATTCATTGTCTTACTACTCTTGCCTTTGGATCATTTTTATGGCATATTTTATAGCCTATCTCGTGTTGCATAAAACAAGTGTCGCATGGAAATACATGTATGACTTACCCATACTTACCGTCCGGCCTTCCCTGTCCAACGTAAACCAAGTTAGTCAACAATTCATATGAAATAACTTAACGTAGTTCATGTAAGCATTCAATGTCAAGTGCGTGTCCTTGCCTCGGGTTCTAGTACGTCGTGGGCACATTTTTTAACTCGTTTGCTCGAAGTACTCTTGATCATTTTGTGTATTATATTCAAGCCTATTCAGAAAGTGCTTTGTACAGTTAACTTAGACTACTTTGATTTCAATGCAAGGACTTGCACGTGGATTACCACCAGCAAAGCCCACTTAACTCTATATGCACCGGTCGCTGGCATCACAAGCCATTTTGGACAATCCAAGTCGTGGTATTTCTCAACTAGCATAGGGTGAGGACTGGCACATACCCCGTTAGTCTCTTGAAATACTCCTGCACTTACGTCCCCCGGGTGGTCGAGTCCGTACCCAGGCAGCCCGTAAGCCATGACTTGATCTCGAAATATGTTCCCTTGATAGACATCACCATCTGGCCAGTATTGATGTCCATCTTGAGGCCTGCATTGCAGAGTAGGCCTCCTGAGATCAGGTTCTTGGCGATAACAGGTACGTGCTTCATGCCTTAAAGCGTCAGAAACTTTTCCGAAGTCAGCTTCAACACCACTGTCTCGATCCCGAGCACTTCAACTTGTGCCTGGTTCGCCATCATAACCACTTCAGAAGTAGGTGTATTGGTGGTGAACCACTCCTTACTGGAGCAGACATGGCAGGAGGCTCCAGTGTCTACCCACCAGTCAGAGTCAGTCCTTACCGCATCAACCTGCGCAATCATAGCAACAACGTCAGTGATCATAGATACCTTACTACTCTCTCCTTGCTCTGATTGCTTGGTCTTTGCTTTGCATTCGTTCTTGAAGTGGCCCTTCTTGCCACACTTGAAACAAGGCATCTGAGACTTTGCCTTCTTTCGCTTGAAGGAAGTCCCCTTCACGTTCAGATTGTTAGGGTCCTTCTTCTTGCTGTGGGAAGCCGCCTGCTTTCTCCTTGGTTCCTTGGTATGAACCAGATTGGCGTTAACCAATTGCTTGGACAGTGTGTCCACCTTCAGTTGAGTCCGCATATGGTCCTCAACATAGATTTCCTGCAAGAGATCTTCAAGGCTTATCTCAAGCTTCTTCCTATGCATGTTTGCATAGAACTTACTCCACCCAGCGGGGAGCTTTGAGACAATCCCTCCAACAACAAACTTGTCGGGGAGGGGCATCGCCTCGTCTTCCAACTTCTGTCGCAGCTTCAGAAATTCTTTTATGTGCGGCAACATGGACTTCTCGTCCTCAAAGAGCCATTTGTGATATTTTTCAACCACAAATATCTTGCTCCTATTCTTATCTTCTTCGTACAATTTCTCCAAAGACTCCCATATGTCTCTGGCAATAGTCTTCTTACTGTAGGATTCTTCTAGGGAATCCTCCATAGCATTCAGGATAAGCAGCCTGCAAATGATATTCTCCCTTCTCCACTTGGCCTGAAGTTTAGTAGCCGCAGTGATTGCGGCAGCAGACCAGTATCTGGAATAAAAGGTTCCTCTTTAAGCAGCACGTGATTAACGTCTCTGAGTTGAAGAGTGAGATAAACCTTCCTCTTCCAGACTTGATAATGCTCTCCATCAAACTTTTCTAACTTACAGAAGTCAGTGTTGAGGAGTGAAACATTAAAGTTTTCCATCATAGCAATAAAGCTTTGAGATTGTTAGTGCCGGGACACAATTTTTTGATGGAAAATAGAGAAAATAAAACAATTGTAAAAGCAATGTTCCAAATCAACACTTCAAGGAAGGTGATCCTGAATTACGAGAATCTAAAAAGATTTCGTAATCAACAGTAATCGATCGTAGTACTTCTAAAAGAAGATACAATCAGAATTACTGGCAGCAATGAAGCAGATGACTGGCGAAAGATGGAAGAACTCCTGCTGGGGTGAATAATCACCGTTGCTCAAAGCTTTATTAGCCCTACACGAGCAGCTTCCAGGAACCAGCAAGTTCGTCGGAGAACTTGGAACACTCCTGCTCTTCTGACTCCTCGGATGGACACGAACTCCCGTACAAAAGCAACGTTGGTGCGGCGCCTCTCCTCTCTCTCTCGAAGGCTGCTGGAATTCGTAAGCAAATTCCGTTCAGAACTGTGTTAAAGAACACTTCTGAATTCTCTATTTACTTGTGCTAAAAAACACTTCGTAAACTTTTTGTGGTGGCTTCTCCTTCTTGTTTATACCGGCCTTGTGAGAGATAGGATGCCTTATATAGGTCCTGCAGCAACTGCTCGGTTGCCACAAATTTAGGGTCATGGTAAAAACTACCCCGAACATGTAGCAACTGCCCAGAACGTGCAAATGCACGTTCTGCTGCAAGTTGCGCCAACTGTGCACACCCCGCGCTCCTTGCACTCTGCGCGACAGAGCGAGCACTGAACTATGCACACTGCGCGCACTGCACGTAATACGCACACGGCGAACGCAGCGCAACCAGCGCGCCCGTGCAACCTGCGTAACCCGAGCAACCCGCGCAACCCAGCGCAACCTGAGCGCAACCTGGGCGCGCACCTGGGCAGCGCAACTGGCTTGCGCAACGAGCGCAACTAAAGCGCACTATGCGCCTAGCGACGATGCTAAGTGCAAAGTGCGCCAACAAAATGCCACATTACGTCTCATGAGCCCATGAGCCCGAGTCCGAGTCGCTAAGCACCTACCGGGCTTAGCTCCCATGGAAATAAATTTTCCAAGAGCAAAAAGCATGAATGCTTTCAATTGTTGATTTAGTCCTTTTTTTATTAGAAAAATAGCCCCACATGGCACACCCATGTGCACCTTCACACCACATGTGCATCTCTAAAGAAGCAAAGCTAATATATAGAGATACAAGTCCTTTGGTCTAGCCGATGTGGGACTAAAATTCACTTTGTAAAAGACCAAAACCTAACAGAGGATATGGTGGTGGAGGAGGCAAAGGGTGAGGAGTCCTCTAAGCAAGAGGTTCTGTGAAGGGGCAGGGGAGGAGGTGGTTCTCATGGAGGAGGTGAGGAAGGGCGGTTTTGGTAGAAAGAGGAGAGGCTCGGAAGAGATAAAAAAATAAACTCAGTAACATCGATTAAATTGGCCGCGGAACCGTCAACATAGAAGAAGTTTCAAAAAAATTACAAAAATGCCATCCAAAATGTGCGCGATAATTTTTCCCTCCTGACTTTAGTTGACAACTTTAACCTAGTTGTTAACTAAAAGTGGCGGATTTAGTGACGGTTTCCCAAAATTCGTTAACTAAAGGGGTACAATATTTTATACTTAACGCAAAAGAGGGGGTTTACTTGACACAAGGCCTAAAACGTCAAGTAAAAGCGAATGATTGACGGGGATTACCGACCGTCAATAAAAAGACCGTCAACAAATGTCATTTTTCTTGTAGTGCTTTCTCTTCAGGATTCCATATGAAATGCAAAGTTCGGAGAAGAGAAGCAATGAAATCCATCGAAAACATTCATAAATATGCATTCATAAAACCAACGCCAAAGAAGCAAGTGCGACATAAAACAAAGAGCAAAGGGAGGTCCCTCGAGCCTCAGCCGTAGAGTCTTTCATCGAGACACAACCCACTGAATATGAGACTTGATTCCGAAGAAGCCAATCCATAAGGAAAAAGTGATCTAATTCAATCTGTTCTAATCAATCAATACCGACAGTATTTCTTAACCGCGTTACTCGTGAACGGAGGAATGGGACATAATATTGGGACGGGACACTATAGCCTATATTATTGGCATGGTGGGTTTTTTTACTAGGAACATTTATTTTTGTAACCCATTTTTTTGAAATTTTCCTTATGATCTAGTATCCATAGGGGCCTAGTGACTTAGAATCGGGCGTGGTCGAGGACAAGGGCGAAGGGTGTAAAGTGACTCTTTGATGGCAAACTGTCTACTTTGCAGGTATGCATCACATGCGTAACCTGTACTCACGCTGAAGCTGGATTTCAACACAATTGCTTATATGTGGACATTTTAGCTTAGTAATTGTCCACTTAGTAGGGGTTACTGCGGTAACCGCCAACATAATGGGAGTTATTCCCTTAATTCTTGTCTGCTACCTTAATGGGGGGTTTCTCATAGAAGGGTAGTCTTGAGGTTATATAAAATGAGAGGAGAGCTTGTAGCAGCCGTAAATTAACGAAGTTTTGTTCGAAAGTCCAAGTGTTGTCCATCTTATAAAGGGTGATGAAAGGAGCGTTTTAAATGATCAATGCGGTGAACTTGTTAGTTCCTAGGAGCATATTGTGTTGGTGTTTTCTTCACATGGAGAGAGCTTGCTCTTAACATGCCTTGTAAAATTTTAGTCCCACATCAGAAATGCACCATGAGTTATCTCAACATATATACTTGGTTGTGTTGTTGAGAGATGCACATGGGGTGGTGACCCTAAGGAGGGAACCATGTGGGTAATTTTACTAGGAGGTAAGAATAAGGCTCCAAGGATTAAGCATTAATGCTTTTGTCATTCTCTTGGATTAATTCCATTTGGAGCTAAGCCCAGCGACTCGGACTCGGGCTCATGGGCTCATGAGACGTAATGTGGCATTTTGTTGGCGCAATTTGCACTTAGCACGTCAGCAGTCATGCAGCCATGCGAACATGCGGCTCATGTGGTCCATGCGGCTCATGTGGTCCATGCGGCCCATGCGGCTCATGCGGTTCATGCGGCTCATACGGTCCATGTGACTCATGCGGCCCATGCGGCTCATGCTGCTCATGTGGTCCATGCGGTCCATGCGGTTCTTGCGGCTCATGCAGTTCATGCGGGTCATGCGGTCCATGCGGCTCATGCGGCCCATGCGGCTCATGCGGCTCATGCGGCTCATGTGGTCCATGCGGCTCATGTGGTCCGTGCGGTCCATGCGGCCCATGCGGTCCTTGCGGCCATGAGGCTCATGCGACCAGGCTGCTGCCGCATGGAGGGCTCCGCTGACTGTGCAGATTACAAGTCAGTTATGGAAAGGCTGAATCAACGCGATTAATTCAGATCCTATCTTTGTGGGATTTGAATTAATTTCGTTGCTATCTTTGTGGGATTTGAATTAATCTCGTTGCTATCTTTTTGGGATTTGATTCAATCTTTCCATAACTGAAGAGACGGCTAGGATTTCCACACTCTCTCTATATATACTCTCTTCTGGCCTCCTTTGTGGCTACTACGAAAATATAAGTCAGAAAAGGAGAAAGAGAGAGAGCTGCTGCCGCCATTGCAAGTCCATCCGAGAAGTCGGAACAGAGGTGACTTCGAGCATTCCACAAGTTCTTCAAACTTGCTGGTTCCTGGAAGCAGTTCGTGTGAGGCGAATCTTGCTTTGAGCAACGGTGTTTTGACACCACAGCATTGTTCTTCTTCTCATCTGTCTCTAGATTATTGTAGCTCGTTCTGTCCCAATTGCAACACGTTTGCAAGGAAGAACGAGAGATCTTCTCTTCTCTATTTTCCTTCTCTATATTGTAATCGAGTTATTTGGTATTTGTATCATCGTAGATCTTTGTTGCATCTGTTTTACCATCTTTGATCAAGCCCCGAGACTAACAATCTCAAAGCAAGATCCTTATATATGGAAAACATTAATGCTTCGCTCGTCCAATCGGACTACTGTAAGTTGGAAAAGTTCGATGGAGAGCATTATCAAGTCTGGAAGAGAAAGGTTTATCTAACTCTTCAACTCAAAGACGTTGATCATGTTCTGTTGGAGGAAGAACCTTATGTTCCAAACACTGGATCTACTGCCGCAATCAATGCAGCTACCAAACTCCAGGCCAAATGGAGAAGGGAAAATAGTATCTGCAGGCTTCTCATCCTGAATGCTATGGAGGATTTCCTGGCAGAATCCTACTCGAAGAAGGAACTTGCCAGAGACATATGGAAGTCTGTAGAAAAACTGTATGAAGAAGACAAAAATAGTAGCAAGATGTTTGTGGTTGAAAAATATCACAAATTGCTTTTTGAGGACGAGAAGTCCATGTTGCCACAGGTGAAGGAATTTCTGAAGCTACGTCAGAAACTGGAAGACGAAGAGATGTCCCTTCCCGACAAGTTTATCATAGGAGGGATCGTCTCAAAATATCCTGCTGGGTGGAGTACCTTCTATGCAAGGATGCACAGAAGGAAGCTAGACATTAGCATGGGAGATCTACTTCAAGAGATCCATGTTAAGGACGAGATGCGTTCCCAACAGAAGGTGGACACTTTGTCCAAACAATTGGCTAAAGCCAATCTAGTGCAGTCGAGAGATCCCAAGGGGAAGCAGGCGACTTCTCATCCCAATAAGGACTTCACTAATCTAAAAGTGAAGGGTCCTTCATTCAAGCAACAGAAGACTAAGTCCTGCGTGACTTGTTACAATTGTGGCAAGAAAGGCCACTACAAGAGTGAATGTAGATCTAAGCCTAAAAAATCAGAGAAATGTGAGCCTAATAAGGTTTCATTGGTTTCTAACTTTGTTGCTATGATTGCACAGGTCACAACTATGGGGGTTGACTCTGACTGGTGGATAGACACTGGTGCGACTTGCCATGTCTGTTCTGGCAATGAATGGTTCTTTACGTACCAGCCGATATCTGAGAAGGTTGTCATGGCGAACCAGGCCCAAGCTGAAGTTCTGGGGATCAGGATCGTGGAACTGAAACTCACTTCTGGGAACACTCTGACGCTTCAAGGTGTAAAGTATGTTCCGACGATTGCCAAGAACCTGATCTCTGGAAGCCTGCTCTGCAACGCAGGCTTGAGGATGGACATCAATGCTGGTCAGATGGTGATGTCCAAGAAAGGAACATACTTCGGGAAGGCTTATCAAATCGAAGGAATGTTTAAAATTCAGCTTGTCAACCAGTTTGATGACATTAATGTAGTTGCATTTTCTGACTATTCTCTTGAGTTGTGGCATAATAGACTAGGACATGTTCATTGTAAAAGAATTAACAAAATGTCTAGTCTAGGACTTATCTCCAAATATGGGGGTAAGGTGGAGAAGTGTGAAGTGTGTGCTCAGACGAAGATCACAAGAAAACCCTTTCATCGGGTCAATCGAAGCACAGATCTTCTGGAGTTGGTGCACTCCGATATATGTGACTTCAAACATTTCTCCATGAAGGCCGGGATAAAGTATTTCATAACCTTCATCGACGACTTCTCTAAATACGCGTTCGTCTACTTGCTCAAGTCTAAAGATGAAGCTTTCGAGAAGTTCAGAGAGTTCAGGGCCGAAGCTGAACGGCAGACTGGACAACAACTCAAGAGGTTGAGAAGTGATCGAGGTGGGGAGTATAGGTCTCATGAATTCACATCGTTCTACAAAGAACATGGAATCATATGCGAGACTACTGTTCCATATTCTCCTCAATCCAGCGGAGTAGCAGAGAGGAAGAACCGAACATTAACAGAAATGATGAACTCAATGCTGCTCACTGCAGGTCTTCCAAAATGCTACTGGAAAGAAGCTGCTTTAACGGCCACTTTCATTCTGAATAGATTGCCATATGCAACTTCAGACGTAACTCCTCATGAACTCCGGTTCAAAGTCAGACCCAACTTGAATGTCATTCGAGTGTGGAGGTGTCTGGCGTATGTGAAGCTCCCAGATCTGAAGATTCAGAAGCTAGGGACGAGGACTACGAAGGCGATCTTCTTGGGGTATGCCGAGAAGAGTAATGCTAGGAGATTTCTTGATATTGAGTCAAATCATATCATCGAATCTCACGATGCTGAATACTTTGAAGACAAGTTTGCAAAAGACAAAAATATTGTTCTTTCGGACATTCCGAAAAATGATGTAGGTGCAAATGAGACTGAAATCTCATATGGGCCAGTAGTCCAAAAAAAACTGTTGTTGATGAAACAACTCTTGTACCAGAACTCGCAGAGCCGTCAGCTAAGCGAGCGAGGAGACCGAAAGATTTCGGAGATGACTTTGTCACCTATCATGTGGAAGCAGATCCGTTTACCTATGATGAGGCGATGAAGACCAGAGATGCTATCTTCTGGAAGGAGGCAGTGAATGACGAGTTTGACTCTATCACCTCCAATAACACATGGGTGTTGGTAGATCTACCTGAAGGAGAAAAGTCCATCGGATGTAATTGGATCTTCAAGAAGAAGATGAAGGCAGATGGAACTATTGACAAGTTCAAGGCCAGGCTGGTAGCCAAGGGATTTTCTCAGAAACAGGGGATAGACTACTTTGACACGTACGCTCCAGTAGCTCGGATGACCACCATCAGAATGTTAATCGCTCTAGCAGCTATACATAAGTTGGTGATACATCAGATGGATGTTAAAACAGTATTCCTGAATGGGAAGCTGACCGAAGAGATTTACATGCAACAGCCAGATGGATTTATCGTCAAAGGTCTTGAAGACAAAGTCTGCAAGTTGGTGAAATTATTATATGGTTTGAAGCAAGCTCCCAAGATGTGGCATGAGAAGTTTGACAAAGTTATTAGGTCAAACGGCTACAGAGTCAGCGAGACGGACAAATATGTTTACACAAAGTTCGCTGATGGAAGAGGAGTCATCGTTTGTCTGTACGTGGACGACATGCTAATCCTAAGTACGGATATAGGCTGTGTCACAGAGACAAAGAAGTTTCTCTCAACCGAGTTCAGTATGAAGGACTTCGGGGATGCAGATGTTATCTTGGGCATAATGATCATTCGGACAGACACTGGAGTAGCGCTGTCACAATCTCACTACATTGAGAAAATGCTCACACGCTATGGGTATAAGGATCTTCCAGGGATCAATACGCCATATAGGGATGATCAAAAGCTGAAGCCAAACTCGAGGGAAAACGTCAGGCAGCTGGAGTATTCTAGCGTTATCGGAAGTTTGATGTACGCTACCACTGCCACAAGGCCTGACATAGCTTTCGCCGTGGGAATGCTGAGTCGGTTCACTAGCAACCCAGGGGTTGAGCACTGGAAAGCTGTGAAGCGGATGATGAGATATCTCAAGAAGACTCAGACATATGCACTGTACTACAACGGGTATCCGACAGTAGTGGAAGGCTTCAGTGATGCTAGCTGGTGTTCAGAGGTGGAAAGCGAGAGGTCCACAGGTGGATATGTTTTTTTCTTGGATGGAGCTGCTATATCGTGGAAGTCAAAGAAACAGACTATACTCTCTCGCTCCTCCATGGAATCTGAATTCTATGCACTTGAAACTGCAGCAGATGAAGCAGAATGGCTTCGGAAGCTCATGTATGATCTTCCAGTGGTTGGGGCTCAGATACCAGCGATACCGATATACTGTGACAACCAGACGGCTGCGGAGGTGGCATCAAATGACCTCTTCAACGGAAAGAAAAGAACTGTGCGGTTGAAGCACAGGACAGTACATTATCTTATCAAAAGAGGTGTAATTGTAGTGGTTGATGTTCGGAGTCAGGAGAACCTGGCAGATCCGTTCACAAAGGACCTCAAGCGCCAGTTGGTCGATGACACAGCTTGTAAAATGGGCTTGAAGGCATTCTGGTAGTGTGTCTTTGTAATCCTACCATAAAGTTTTATGCTATTAGTTCAAAGAGAAATCTACTAGGCATCTAACTTTTGGTTCAAAGGAGGATCACTGACTGGAAAACTATCAGGTAACAGTGGGTACTTGTTCTCTGGAACATGGAAGGGATACGGACCCATAACCACTGTTGTCTACTATGTATTTTCTGCGGAAAAAACAGATCCTGTGGAAGGTTGGCTTAAACGCCTTAATGAGTTCTCAGACAGAGTGAATGCCTGGTGTGCTTTACAGGAAGCACGGTAGAACAGTACTACAAGGAGTGAAACTCCATGCTACAGTGGGGTGACTCCACCATGAGGTTCCCAGGTAGGGGTAATGCCTCGGCTTTGCAAGCCAAGTCATAGCGGCGTAGCACCGCAAATAGGCAGGTAGCCTAATGCTGTATGACGTAATTAAAGAGTTGTAGACAGCACTACAAAGGGGAGGATGGCCCCATGTTACAGTGGCACGACACCACGATGAGGTACCCAGGTAGGGATAAAGCCTCGGCATTGCAAGCCATATCGTTGCGGAGTAACACCGCAATGAAGCCTTAGGCTTCATGCTGAGTAGATTGGTACTACAAAGAGGCTGAGACCTCATGCGACAGTAGTATGACACTATGATGAGGTTCCCAGGTAGGAGTAATGCCTCGGCTTCAGGCCATGTCATAGCGGCGTAGCACCGCAAGGAAGCGCAAGGCTTCATGCCATATCTCTTTAATAAAGAACTCACCTATAGTGTATGGAAAGAGATATCAGGCCGTCTCTTGAGGGTAAACTTGTAGACGCCCAAAATTATACACTGAAACCAGGCTGGCACAGGGCCTTTAATGTGCAGCCAAAAGCACAGGTAACTACACTTTGTGAGTGGAAAGAATTACAATTGTGGTGCAGAATTCAAGGCGTAGTCCATTCTTGTGTCACATTGTTATTTAACCCATGCGGGAAGATTCAAGTCGTCAACGACATCTATCCTAATACAAAATGGACAGTTACTGTGGAGAACGCTCAACCCTGGACACATATATATGTTGTGATATGTGGAGGATTGTTGGTGCTTTCTTCACATGGAGAGAGCTTGCTCTCAACATGCCTTGTAAAATTTTAGTCCCACATCGGAAATGCACCATGAGTTATCTCAACATATATACTTGGTTGTGTTGTTGAGAGATGCACATGGGGTGGTGACCCTAAGGAGGGAACCATGTGGGTGATTTTACTAGGAGGTAAGAATAAGGCTCCAAGGATTAAGCATTAATGCTTTTGTCATTCTCTTGGATTAATTTCATTTGGAGCTAAGCCCCAAAGGGGCTTAGCGACTCGGACTCGGGCTCATGGGCTCATGAGGCGTAATGTGGCATTTTGTTGGCGCACTTTGCACTTAGCAATAAGTTAGAAAAGGAGAAAGAGAGAGAGAGCTGCTGCCGCCATTGCAAGTTCATCCGAGGAGTCAGAACAGAGGTGACTTCGAGCGTTCCACAAGTTCTTCAAACTTGCTGGTTCCTGGAAGCAGTTCGTGTGGGACGAATCTTGCTTTGAGCAACGGTGTTTTGACACCCCAGCATTGTTCTTCTTCTCATCTCTCTCTAGATTATTGTAACTCGTTCTGTCCCAATTGCAACACGTTTGCAAGGAAGAACGAGAGATCTTCTCTTCTCTATTTCCCTCCTCCATATTGTAATCGAGTTATTTGGTATTTGTATCATCGTAGATCTTTGTTGTATCTGTTTTACCATCTTTGATCAAGCCCCGGGACTAACATATTGAAGGTATAAGATCAAAACTTGCTTTAAGCAACGGTGATCGTCATCACCCCTGCAAGAGCCTTTCTCAGTCTAATTCTTCTTGTAGTAACGCGTTTTTGATGTTTTAAAATTGACGTTCATTTTCAGCAATTTGTCGTTGTAATCTTTCTTATTCGGAGGAGTTGTTTGTTCAAGTTGTAATTTATATTTTTTACGACTTTTATACATCTTCTGTGACCCGACGTTACAATTTGAGAAAATAAAACACCATTAAAAGGACGAATTAGACACTTGTAAAATTGTCATCTTAAATAGGGTTCATCTTGCAAATGGTTATAAATGGGTGGGACCAAATACTTGTGGTCTCCTTTTTAGCCATAAACAATAGTCGGGCCATTTGCGCTACAATTTTGAGAGACTTGTAAGGCCATTGTGGTATCTTCAAACGAACGAACGACCAATAACTTAACTTAAAATTTCTAACATTAACTATTGGGTACGAGAAGCTTTTGGAAAGGAACTAAACAAACAAAAAATAAAAAATGAACAAGATGTTGGATGCATGTATTTTTTTTCCTACGTGGAAAATATACAGGACGATAGTGACGAAATACCATTTGAATCGAAGTTGTCATCACGGGACTCGAAAACCTGGTCAGATTTTTTTAATACTCATAGGACTGTACAAATGGAAATCAGACAGAATTCTATCTGTTTGTTATGGTTTAGTCAGAAAAATTAGATAATATTCTGATCTGGATGGGTATTTCAGCTGCAGTTACCGAATATAGGTCAGATTTAGGATTCTATTTTGGCGGTGCCAACACCGTTTTGTGCTCAAAATTGGTTTAGGCAGGACAGTCCGGCGGATGAGTTGTTCTATCTGCAAGGTCGGCCCTGAAATAAGCGATAAGTCATCAGATTTGGACAACCCTTCATACCCTTAATTTTTTATCTCTTCGTCAATAGAGTGTTCGCAGTCCACCTAACTCCTCTCTGTAAATTAAACTAGCAATCCACCATGTCCATATTTTGAGTTCAAAGACCTCGAGTAGCTAATCAAGGAGAAGAAGTCAGAATCCGAGTTCCACGTCTCCGTCAGAATCGGAGATTTCGACGCCGTTGCAAATCCTGCTCGCCATCATTTTTTAATGTCTTCTTTTGGAGTCAAGGACAAGAGACGGCCAAATTTAGTTCCGATTAGGACAACCCAACCTCCTAGGCCGGCTCTGTCTATCCGAAGCAAATTTTGGTTACCACTTATTATGGGCAAGTTCTAGGGATCATTTGCGACATCTCGATCTCTTAGGATCACGTTGAAACTGAAACGTTGTACTAAACAAAAAATATATTCCAAATTTGAAGTCTTATCTTCCTTACCCATGGACGGACTCTGGATTTTGGATCAATGCATGACAATTGAGTTAAACTAAAAATGCACCCTATATATCATTTCTCTTCTAGCAAGTGTCTTGTTATTTACTGTACTAAGTAGTGAAGTGATTGATTTGAACATGTAAATTCTGTCCACATCTATACTATTCCATGTGCATGGGGATGTAGACCTACCAACTGTTAATATTGGCTCATTAATCCTTTGAGAACAACACATAACATGATTAGAATGGTACACCACACCAACCAGGTGATATCAACAGCCTAACCCAACGAAGCAAAATGTTCAATAATGCATTCATGCATCCTGATTTTTGTCGGTCAGCACAATTGAGTAAAGTTTATTCCTTTCTTTTCACAGCAATAGGTTTCTTATGTTGGTTTGGACGGGTTTTCATCCTTATGTGAAAAGGAAGCTGCTACGCTGTCCACGGACTTGGATCACAGTTCTGATCCGCGGTCGTCTTCTAATTGGATTGAGAGGGGGGGGGGGGGGGGGGGGGGGGGGGAGGGGGCAGATGGTTCCGGAAGATAGCAGGGGGACCAGCGGAGAGGCGACACGTGGCCCACGGGCCACGACTACGATCCAAGCCCGCGGACAACAAAGTATTTTCGATGTGAAAAATGTTCCGGAGTGTGACGAACATCATTTGTGTGTCGAAAAAGCTCGAAAAGGTGCAGGTGTTGAAACAGAGTTCAGAAAAATAGCAGTTTGAGAATCTGTCCAGATCTGACCTTGCTCGGATCGAATTCGGCCATGTCGAGTTCGGATTGAATTCGGTCATGCCGTGTTCGGACCGATTTTGCTCTGTTTCAAACACAAATCTGTTGGTGCTTTCTTTACATGGAGAGAGCTTGCTCTCAACATGTCTTGTAAATTTTAGTCCCACATCGGAAATGCACCATGAGTTATCTCAACATATATACTTGGGTGTGTTGTTGAGAGATGCACATGGGGTGGTGACCCTAAGGAGGGAACCATGTGGGTGATGTTACAAGGAGGTAAGAATAAGGCTCCAAGGATTAAGCATTAATGCTTTTGTCATCCTCTTGGATTAATTCCATTTGGAGCTAAGCCCCAAAGGGGCTTAGCGACTCAGACTCGGGCTCGGACTCGGACTCGGGCTCATGGGCTCATGAGGCGTAATGTGACATTTTGTTGGCGCACTTAGCACGTCAGCAGTCATGCGGTCTTTATGCGGCCATGCGGTCTTATGCGGCATGCGGCTCATATGCGGCCTCATGCGGCTCATGCGGCCATGCGGCCATGCGGCTCATGCGGCCATTAGGCTCATGCGTCCAGGCTGCTGCTGCTGCCGCATGGAGGGATCCGCTGACTGTGCAGATTACAAATCAGTTATGGAAAGGCTGAATCAATGCGATTAAATCAGATCATATCTTTGTGGGATTTGAATTAATTCAGATCCTATCTTTGTGGGATTTGAATTAATTTCGTGGGATTTGAATTAAATCTCGTTGCTATCTTTTGGGATTTGATTCAATCTTTCCATAACTGAAGAGGCGGCTAGGGATTCCACCCTCTCTCTATAAATACTCTCTTCTGGCCTCCTTTGTGACGACTACGAAAATTACAAGTCAGAAAAGAAGAAAGAGAGAGAGTTGTGTAGAAGCATGGAAAATACTAAAGAAATTGACTCATGCGGCCAAGAAAGACCCATGCGGCTCAGAAAATGCATGCGGCTCAGGGAGTCATGCGACATAAGGAGCTATGCGGCCGGAGGCATTCCATGCGGCTCAGAAGACATATAGCGTGACAGTGCTCCCCTTCGATCCATGCTGCATTAATTGCTGTGACGGCTGACCCCTTGTCACGCCCCAGAACCAGAATACAGGAGAGCGGGGGCAGACATAGCCAGCTACGTATATTGAAATGGATTCCATCTCGCTATACGGTCACGGCTGTCTAGATACATGAGGGTTTATCTACAAGCCAGCAGTCTCTTAAGGTCATGAACAAGCCTATTGTCTCAATCACAAGCAAGTAAGTAAAAGTTACAAGATGTATGATCATTAAATATACAATAATAAGGCATCCCAAATATTACATATTTAGCCGATCATGAAGCTAGTCGTACAAAATGTCAGGACTAGCAAGAGTTTAGTCATACATGATCAACCCTAGGATCTGTTAATCATGTTACAGCCCGTAGGCAGACAGTAAGTAAAGTGCAATCGAGCTAAACAGGTGCTCGTCGGCTAAACGCCTCAAAAGAATATTTTTACAATAAAGTGGGAGATCAAAAATAAACCCACTCGTTGCCAGGGTTCCGTCTAGTGGCCACCATCTGGCTGGAAGGTCGGTAGATCCTCTGGAGCTGCTCCGAAATCTGGCCATACAAAACCAGCTAGGTCAGATCCCAGAAAGAGCAAGTGCCACAAAGGAAGCTTCACTTAGGAACTAAAACCAGCAATCAGCACAAGATATAAATAAAAGTAAGAACTGAAAATAAAGAAAATACATCAGGATGATATACGACGAGATAACCATGGGACTATTCAGATAACCAGGTTACAACCCGTAAACCAAACAAGGACCGGGGTTGTAACCCTTCGTCTGAACAGAACTTGGAATTCTCACCATTTATCGGTAAAATAACTACAAGCATTCTGGTCATTCAATAATCTGGAACAGGATCAGGGCAAGACTAGACAGGTTAGACTCCATCCAATCATTTCACGGCCAAGCAAGAATTACGGCTTGATACTTTAACTAACTAGGGTTATCACAGGCCTAGTTACTAACAAGATGCAGTGAGATTAATCCACAGCCACAAGCCCTGCAGACCATCCAGGTTACCCAGGACGAAAGATTAGGGTTGAATTCAGGTGGGTACATCATCCAGGAAACGCATGTACCCTTAGGTAGCTTGAAGAGTGCAACACATGACAGCGTGCTGGAAATGTGCCCTACTCGACGGCAGGCTACAGATCCCAAGCGCGCCCTGGTAACGGGATTGCTTGTAGCTGGGAGATCTCTTCATGACTACTGTATTAATCTAGTTATTAGCCTTAGTCCATTTTAGTAGGTACTCCTGACCGTGGTACTCAGGAGTCCCCTCCTAGACATGATGCAAGACAGTACTGGATTATTTGTACAAGCACAATCGCCCACGGTGTCCATATAATTTATACAGGTCTTGTCATGTCAGGTAGCCGTCGTAACAGCTTATCAGATATATCATGTCAGGTTTATCATGTCAAGTGTTCTTGTCAGGAGTGTGCCACGACGGGCCACTATCAGGTCATGCCAGGTTTTCTTGTCAAGAGTGCACCACTACGGGTCACTATCGTGTCATGCTCAGGTATCATCTCCAAACATATTAAACAAATCCATGATTATCAAGTTCATGACAAAAGGCGTAAGGATATAAAATGGGCGTAAAATATCTAATAAAATATCAATATTCACGGCTATAGAAGAGCCATGCGGCTAAAGCATATGCGGTCAGGAAAGGGTAGAATCATGCGGCCCAATTAGGAGGGCGCATGCGGCCAGGGTCACTGAATCACATGCGGCCAAGACAAAGGGGGGCGCATGCAGCTGGAAGTGCAAGGGCGCATGCGGCTCCAAGAAGTTGGGCCTCATGCGGCCAGCGGAAGTGTGGAGTTCATGCGACTGGGTATAGAAGGAGGCGCATGCGGTTATAGGAGCCCATGCGGCTAAGTCAACATGGCTGCTTATGCGGCTGAGAGTGAAGGGTGCGTATGCGGCTGATAAGGGACTCAACCTCATACGGCCAAGAGAATGGCAAGACACATGCGACCCAATTAGGTGAGCGCATACGGTCCGGGTCACTGGAACCCATGCGACCTAGACAAGAGGGGCGTATGCGGCTCAGGAGGACGAGGGCGCATGTGGCTCAGGGGGACGAGGGCGCATGCGGTTCAGGAAATAAAGGATGCATATGCGGCTGGGTCTGGGGGTTCTCATGCGGCTCGATTATCAGGGCCTATGCGGTCCGTAAGGGCTAGAGTTCATGCGGCTCAAGGAGATGGGCACACATGCGGCCGATGGGGAATGAGCCCATGCGGCTGAGAGTCTCATGCGGCCGAATCACTTGCCGCATGAATTATCATGCGGTCAAGTCAAGTCTAAGCACAGTTCATTTTCTCCAAATTTCTGAGAGGAAGAACACCATGAGAGCCAAGTCCTCAAGCTCCATAACTCCATCATCCGGAGCCTAAATCCGAACTTCCATAGGTCAAAATGGAGTAGAACGAAATTCTCTACAACATAGAACCATCAAAACTAGGAAATAACAAGATTTAGTAGATCAAAACCCAAGAAATCCGAAAAATAAGCAAATATCGATCTACAAGAATCTAGCCATGGAAAGTAAAAATGCCAAGTTCTAAAGTGCTTTAGAATGTAGTAAGGAAGAGAATGAAGTAATAAAATTGGAGTTCCTCCATGAAGCAAGTTGCACTTGTCTAGACCTCTCTCTTCTCTCTCTGGTAGGTAAGAAGTAATGAGGAAGAAGAAGATGAGATTAATGAAGAGAGAGAAAGAAAAGAATGGGCTAATAAATATAAATGGTGGTGGTAGGTAGGGGGTTCACATTGGTTCATATTGAACCAAAGAAAACCGAGCCAAGCCAAACCAACCCAAGGAAATAACCAAGCCAAGATGCAAGCTAAACAAGGAATCATGTAATACAGAATAAAATACGTACACGTATTCCAGAAATACGTAATACGAACCACAGGCATTACAACTCTATCCACCTTAAAAGAATTCCGTCCTCGGAATTTAATCAAGAGGCTAGAGGAGCAATGACAAGCTACATTAATCACATGCAAGCTATAACTAGGCAGACAATCACTCATTCAAGCAAGGAATCGAAGGCATGAGGCATAAGAAAGATATTATACCTCACGAGTCAAACAAGCCGGGATATCGCGATCGGATATCATCCTCACGCTCCCATGTTGACTCCCCCAAAGAGTGACGACCCCAAGCAACTCGGACTAACTTGATAGTCTTGTTCTTGAGGATCTTCTCTCTCCGGTCCAATATAGACACGGGCCTCTCCTCATACGAAAGGTTGGTACCAACAACCAATTCCGAATGATCTAGGATGTGGCTCGGGTCCGGGATATACCGTCGTAATTGGGATACATGGAACACGTCATGCACCTCGCTTGGCGACGGCGGAAGAGCGAGACGATAGGATACATCTCCTACTCGCTCCAGAATGTCAAATGGTCCTATATACCTAGGACTAAGCTTTCCCCAGACGCCGAAATGAATGACGCCACGGTTAGGCGAAATCCTCAGGAATACATGATCACCGACCGAAAACTCGAGAGGGCGCCGACGAGAATCGGCCCAATGGCGCTGGCGATCTTGGACAACTCGAAGATGATCTCGAACTCTTCTGACCACTTCAACTGTCTGAGCGATCATTTCTGGACCAAGCATTTGTCTCTCTCCAACATCATCCCAGGCTAGCGGGGATCTGCACTTCCTACCATACAGTGCCTCGAACGGTGCCATCTGGATACTGGCCTGGAAACTGTTGTTGTACGAGAATTCCACCAGGTGCAAGTGATCTTCCCATGAACCACCGAAGTCAAGTGCGCAAGATCGCAACATGTCTTCAAGAGTCTGGATCGTACGCTCCGACTGACCATCTGTCTGCGGATGATACGCTGAACTGAACTGGAGACGAGTTCCCAAACTCTCCTGCAGGCTACGCCAAAAGTACAACGTAAATCTGGAATCTCGGTTCGAGGTGATACTGACTGGCACACCGTGCAATCTGACAATCTGCTTGAGGTACATCTCCGCTAGCTGAGCCGTCGACTGACCAACTCTGAATGGGAGAAAGTGAGCTACCTTCGTGAGCCGATCAACTATAACCCAGATAGCATCTCTGCCAGCTGGGGATCTAGGTAATCCAGTCACGAAATCCATGGTCACATGCTCCCACTTCCATTCTGGAATTGGCAAGGGCTGAAGAAGTCCAGCCGGTCTCTGATGTTCGGCTTTAACTTGTTGGCAAACCAAACATCGAGAGACAAACCGAGCTATCTCCCGCTTCATGCCATTCCACCAGAAGTGCTGACGGATATCACGGTACATCTTCGTACTGCCAGGATGGATGGAATACTGAGAACTGTGCGCCTCTGACATGATCTCCTGCCGGATATCTCCGCTGGGTACACAAAGACGCTTCCCATGTCGAAGTGTACCGTCCTCATAAATGCATAACTCTGGTCTTCGTCCTGCCTCACACTCTGTCCTGAGTCGCTGAAGCTTGGAATCTGCTAACTGCGCCATTCGAATCCTCTCGACTATAGTGGACTGAACTTGCATACTGGCCATCAATGCCACACTGGAAGGGAGAACAACTTCTATACCCATCTTCTGAAGATCTGCTAACAGCTCTGGTTGCGCTGTTAGAAAATAAACTCCGGCTCTCCTGCTCAAAGCATCTGCAACAACATTGGCCTTCCCAGGATGATACTGCAGGTTGACATCATAATCCACAAGAAGCTCCAGCCACCTTCTCTGACGCATGTTAAGATCCTTCTGGGTGAAAACATACTTCAGACTCTTATGATCGGTGAAAATCTCCACCCTGTCTCCATACAAATAGTGCCTCCACAACTTAAGTGCAAACACTACTGCTGCCAGCTCCAAGTCATGGGTTGGGTAATTTCTCTCATGATCACGAAGTTGCCGTGATGCATAAGCTATTACCTTCCCATGCTGCATCAGAACACATCCTAAACCACTGCCTGAAGCATCACAATACACTGAGAATCCTCCGGTCCCATCTGGAAGCGTGAGAATAGAAGCTGTTATCAGGCCTCGCTTCAACTGCTCAAAAGAACTCTGGCACTCTGCTGTCCAAGCAAACTGCGCATCCTTGCGGGTCAACTGCGTCAATGGCGCTGAAATTCGAGCAAAATCTGAAACAAATCGCCGGTAGTAGCCGGCCAATCCAAGAAAACTACGAACCTCTGCAACTGTGCTGGGCACTGGCCATGACTCAATAGCCACAATCTTCTGGGGATCCACTTCCACTTCTCCTCTGGTGATGATATGACCCAAGTACGAAATGCGATCGAGCCAGAACTCGCATTTACTGAACTTGGCATATAACTGGTGCTCCCTGAGAATCTGAAGAACTACACGGAGATGCTGCTCATGCTCCGCCTCACTCTTGCTGTAGACCAAGATGTCATCCAAGAACACAATCACGAACTGATCCAAGTAAGGCATGAAGATACGATTCATGAGGTCCATGAATATTGCCGACGCATTGGTCGCTCCAAAAGGCATAACAAGGAACTCCCAATGCCCATATCTTGATCTAAAAGCTGTCTTCGGGATGTCCTGCTCTCTGACTCTGATCTGATGATAACCTGAGCGTAAATCAATCTTTGAGAATATTGAAGCCCCCTTGAGTTGATCAAACAAGTTATCTATCCTCGGGAGAGGGTATCTGTTCTTGATTGTCACTGAGTTCAAGGTACGATAATCAACACATAACCTGGACGTACCATCCTTCTTCTTCACAAGAAGCATCGGGGCTCCCCAAGGCGATCCACTAGCACGAATGAATCCCTTGGCTCGAAGTTCTTCAATCATCTTGTACAAGATCTCCAATTCTGAAGGCGCCATCCTGTAGACTCTCTCTGACACTGGGGCTGTCCCGGGAATCAAGTCTATGGTGAACTCGATCTCCCGCTCCGGAGGCATACCTGGAAGCTCTTCTGGGAAAACATCTGGGAACTCATCCACTATTCTGGGCAACTGTACTGCTGCTACTGCCATCCGCAATATCGGAGGAGAAGGCTCAACTGCGCCTCTGGAAAAGGAAAATTCTGGCTCGCCTGGAATGCTAAAAACAACCCTGCCGATATGGCAGTCTATTCTAGCATACTGGTTCCTCAACCAATCCATCCCTAAGACCACATCATAATCGGCCATTGGGAACTCTATCAATCTAGCGGGAAACTCTCTACCGCTAACTACGATCCGACACGAGAAAAACACTCTATCTACTCCCACAAGTCCGTTACCAGTAAGTATATTGAGCCTTACTGATAATGACCCGGGCTCCAATCCTATCCGTGTCGCGAATCGTGCAGACATAAAAGAATGTGATGCACCAGAATCAAATAAAGCTGAAGCTGGAAAGGAGTTGACGAGAATAGTACCTGCCACTACCTCTCCTGGTGCCAATCCTTCCTCTGCGGTCATCACCATAGCCTGACCGTGCCCTCGGGGTGCTGGTCCCCTCTGCTGGAATCCTCGCTGCCTGCTCTGACTCAAGGCTTGGGCTTGAACATGCTGCTGGGGGTTCTGCTGCTGGAACATCTGGGACTGAGGCGGCAAAGGCCTCGGCAATGGGTACTGCTGCTGCTGCTGCTGGACCGGAGCTGGTCCTCTCACCGAAGAGCTAGAAAGGTTGGATGAGGATGAACCACCCCTATTCGGGCAGGATCCAACCCTATGGTCTGGTGCTCCACAAGCCAGACACAATCCCTGTGCCCTGCGATAATCTGCCACCACATGACCTGGCTTCCCACAATGAGAACATCCTACTGCGGAAGACTGCTTCTGTTTCTGCTGCTGCTGAGGGTACGTCGGGGTGGAATGCTGAACCGACGTTACTGAGGCCGTTCGCCTCGGAGCTCCAATAGTCAAAGCCCTGACTGCCGGGGCTGGTGCTGAAGACTGATTCATCTGGCCGTGAGATCTCTTCCGACCTCCGGCCCTATCCACAATCCTCTGGGAGGTATACTCATGCCTCCGGGCTGCTCTCAATACTGCATCAAAAGTCTGATGCTCAAACTGCTCAACTGCCAATAGAATCTCCAGGTGAAGTCCCTGCTGAAATCGCTGGGCTCTATCATACTCGGTTGCCACCAAGGTGGGAGCAAATCGACTGAGTCTGGAAAACTCGGCCGAATATCCATCGACCGTCCTGCCTCCTTGCTTCAGATTGGTGAACCTGGTCTGCAGATCATACCGAGCCACGGCATCGAAATACTTGGTCTGGAATCTCTCTCTGAATACCGCCCAAGTAATAGGTGTTGCTAATCCAACGGCCTGAGCTGCCCACCAGCTGCGGGCAAGATCTAACAACTGCAGGCGCACAACTGCCACCTTCTCATTCTCTGGAGTCTTGGCTGCGTCGAGAATCACTTCAGTATCCTGAAGCCATGCATCTGCTGCGATAGCATCTTCACTACCGTCAAAGAATGGAGGGTTCAAGCACTTGAAGCTGTTGGCCGCGCTGTTACCCTGATGACCACCCCGGGTCAAAGCATCCGCCACTGCCTGTTGTAAGGCATCTCCACGACGATCTTGAGAGGCTATCAAGGTCCTGATGAGTCCTACCAAAGTGCCATCATCAGGCTCGGCAGGCTGAACTGGCTGGACTGGTGGCTCTTCTCCAATAGGCTCGACCCTGGAGGCTACTCCGGAGTGCTGGACTTGATCTCCGGGTTGCTGCTGGTCCGCGGGAGGTGCTCCACCTTGCTGGTCGGTAGGACCACGAACAATGCCGCTGAAGAAGATGACATAGGGAACAATAAGGAAGGACCAGGACAGATCAACGATACAAGCATATGATCCGGACAAGAATCCAGGGATTCAGAAGATACGAGCAGAGATCAAGGACGAATACTGATTGAGACATCTATCCGGTAAACCCTCACATATCTTGATTTACAAGACCTGTATGGGCTACCACTTAAACCATGTCACGCCCCAGAACCAGAATACTGGAGAGCGGGGGCAGACATAGCCAGCTACGTATATTGAAATAGATTCCATCTCGCTATACGGTCACGGCTGTCTAGATACATGAGGGTTTATCTACAAGCCAGCAGTCTCTTAAGGTCATGAACAAGCCTATTGTCTCAATCACAAGCACGTAAGTAAAAGTTACAAGATGTATGATCATTAAATATACAATAATAAGGTGTCCCAAATATTACATATTTAGCCGATCATGAAGCTAGTCGTACAAAATGTCAGGACTAGCAAGAGTTTAGTCATACATGATCAACCCTAGGATCTGTTAATCATGTTACAGCCCGTAGGCAGACAGTAAGTAAAGTACAATCGAGCTAAACAGGTGCTCGTCGGCTAAACGCCTCAAAAGAATATTTTTACAATAAAGTGGGAGATCAAAAATAAATCCACTCGTTGTCAGGGTTCCGTCTAGTGGCCACCATCTGGCTGGAAGGTCGGTAGATCCTCTGAAGCTGCTCCGAAATCTGGCCATACAAAACCAGCTGGGTCAGATCCCAGAAAGAGCAAGTGCCACAAAGGAAGCTTCACTTAGGAACTAAAACCAGTAATCAGCACAAGATATAAATAAAAGTAAGAACTGAAAATAAAGAAAATACATCAGGATGATATACGACGAGATAACCATGGGACTATTCAGATAACCAGGTTACAACCCGTAAACCAAACAAGGACCGGGGTTGTAACCCTTCGTCTGAACAGAACTTGGAATTCTCACCATTTATCGGTAAAATAACTACAAGCATTCTGGTCATTCAATAATCTGGAACAGGATCAGGGCAAGACTAGACCGGTTAGACTCCATCCAATCATTTCACGGCCAAGCAAGAATTACGGCTTGATACTTTAACTAACTAGGGTTATCACAGGCCTAGTTACTAACAAGATGCAGTGAGATTAATCCACAGCCACAAGCCCTGCAGACCATCCAGGTTACCCAGGACGAAAGATTAGGGTTGAATTCAGGTGGGTACATCGTCCAGGAAACGCATGTACCCTTAGGTAGCTTGAAGAGTGCAACACATGACAGCGTGCTGGAAATGTGCCCAACTCGACGGTAGGCTACAGATCCCAAGCGCGCCCTGGTAACGGGATTGCCTGTAGCTGGGAGATCTCTTCATGACTACTGTATTAATCTAGTTATTAGCCTTAGTCCATTTTAGTAGGTACTCCTGACCGTGGTACTCAGGAGTCCCCTCCTAGACATGATACAAGACAGTACTGGATTATTTGTACAAGCACAATCGCCCACGGTGTCCATGTAATTTATACAGGTCATGTCATGTCAGGTAGCCATCGCAACAACTTATCAGATATATCATGTCAGGTTTATCATGTCAAGTGTTCTTGTCAGGAGTGCGCCACGACGGGCCACTATCAGGTCATGCCAGGTTTTCTTGTCAAGAGTGCACCACTACGGGTCACTATCGTGTCATGCTCAGGTATCATCTCCAAACATATTAAACAAATCCATGATTATCAAGTTCATGACAAAAGACGTAAGGATATAAAATGGGCGTAAAATATCTAATAAAATATCAATATTCAGGGCTATAGAAGAGCCATGCGGCTAAAGCATATGCGGTCAGGAAAGGGTAGAATCATGCGGCCCAATTAGGAGGGCGCATGCGGCCAGGGTCACTGAATCACATGCGGCCAAGACAAAGGGGGGCGCATGAAGCTGGAAGTGCAAGGGTGCATGCGGCTCCAAGAAGTTGGGCCTCATGCGGCCAGCGGAAGTATGGAGTTCATGCGACTGGGTATAGAAGGAGGCGCATGCGGTTATAGGAGCCCATGCGGCTAAGTCAACATGGCTGCTTATGCGGCTGAGAGTGAAGGGTACGTATGCGGCTGATAAGGGACTCAACCTCATGCGACCAAGAGAATGGCAAGACACATGCGACCCAATTAGGTGAGCGCATGCGGTCCGGGTCACTGGAACCCATACGACCTAGACAAGAGGGGCGCATGCGGCTCAGGGGGACGAGGGCGCATGTGGCTCAGGGGGACGAGGGCGCATGCGGTTCAGGAAATAAAGGATGCATATACGGCTGGGTCTGGGGGTTCTCATGCGGCTCGATTATCAGGGCCTATGCGGTCCGCAAGGGCTAGAGTTCATGGGGCTCAAGGAGATGGGCACACATGCGGCCGATGGGGAATGAGCCCATGCGGCTGAGAGTCTCATGCGGCCGAATCACTTGCCGCATGAATTGTCATGCGGTCAAGTCAAGTCTAAGCACAGTTCATCTTCTCCAAATTTCTGAGAGGAAGAACACCATGAGAGCCAAGTCCTCAAGTTCCATAACTCCATCATCCGGAGCCTAAATCCGAACTTCTATAGGTCAAAATGGAGTAGAACAAAATTCTCTACAACATGGAACCATCAAAACTAGAAAATAACAAGATTTAGTAGATCAAAACCCAAAAAATCCGAAAAATAAGCAAATATAGATCTACAAGAATCTAGCCATGGAAAGTGAAAATGCCAAGTTCTAAAGTGCTTTAGAATGTAGTAAGGAAGAGAATGAAGTAATAAAATTAGAGTTCCTCTATAAAGCAAGTTGCACTTGCCTAGACCTCTCTCTTCTCTCTCTGGTAGGTAAGAAGTAATGAGAAAGAAGAAGATGAGATTAATGAAGAGAGAGAAAGAAAAGAATGGGCTAATAAATATAAATGGTGGTGGTAGGTAGGGGGTTCACATTGGTTCATATTGAACCAAAGAAAACCGAGCCAAGCCGAACCAACCCAAGGAAATAACCAAGCCAAGATGCAAGCTAAACAAGAAATCATGTAATACAGAATAAAATATGTACACGTATTCCTGAAATACGTAATACGAACCACAGGTATTACACCCCTCTGAAAAGTTGACAGACCTGACACCAAAGCAGGTAATTATGACTCTGTCATGATGATGAATCTCTAGGGAAGAGAAAGAAATCTCTGACACAATCCTCCGAGAGCAACAAAATGCCACGTGGTCCTGCCACGTGGGTGTGCTTATGCGGCTCGAAGTGAAGACTTCCCATGCGGTTCAGAGTGAAGCTGTCCCATGCGGCTCGAGTGGAATCATCCCTATGCGGCTCGAGAAGATCATGCCCATGCAGCTCAAGCAGACACACCATTATGCGGTTCATGCGGCTCATCATATGGTTCAGAAGTCTGAAGGAGGAGGCCACTGCCCAGACAGCCCTGACACGTGTCCCAAGTCTTATGCGGCCCAAAATTCATGCGGCCCAAATCTCATACGGCCCAATCTGCATGCAGTTCCAGTCTCACCATTGGCTCTCAGGACACGTGTCCTCAGCCGATCAATCTCCCAGATTTATAGCAATCCAAGATCGGGTCGAATCCCAATGATCTGGGGCACGTGGCAGAAGAATAAATTTGATTTATTCGCAGATATGAGAGAATCATTATAAGGAAGATTTATGCCAATCAACATTAATTGCTAATGGGGATTTGGGGTAATCTACCCTTAATGGTTCTGATTCGTCACAATCAGAAACGAACGGCCTGGATTGATCAATTCCCAGGCCGCCGCCATCTCCAAAAGCTAATCATTGGCAACCCTAGCGATCACATCCCACTATTATAAATAGCAATGTGCCATTCCCTTGTGAGATATAGAGAGATATACAAAAAAAAGAATCAGAGAAGAATACGTATACACGGAGAGACTTCCCCCATAGTCAGAGAGAGAATATACACAGAGAGAGAGAAGCCAGGAGAGCAATCAGAGAGAGAGCAAGAAGGCATTTCTTCGTCAACGACCAAGCAGATCTTCCCCGAGTCAAGGCTGCGTACCGATCGTCCAAGGAGTAAGGCAGAGCGGCCGTCGCTTTCCCGAGCCTCTATCGTCACCCCCCAGAATCTAAAATAAACAATCGTACTTAGACTGCTGTACCTAGGTTTTCGTCCCTAGGCTTTTTTTGTACGAGCGAGTTTGTATTGTGAGTCTAAGTTCAGTCCTCCGATAATTGTTCTGTACTTTTACAATCAATGGCAAATACGATGGCGACTCTGCTGGGGACTAACTTCTCCACGGCTGAGGAGTTGGTAACGCAATCGGACGCAGCCAAACTTGGCTCTACACAACAGAAGATGGTCGTACGCTTCGACCAACAGGCGTTCGAAGAGATGCTCTCTGAAGGTAGCACTGGCCCGGTCCAGAAGCGCACCCGCACCATAAAGGCTCGCAAAGAGTGGAGGCCAAAATTATTTGCTCCTCCGCAAGCCCTTGATGAGGTGCTCTCTATTGCTCAAGATGGCGAGAAAGACTCCCCTGCGGCCCCACTTCAGACCGTAGACAACTCTGCTGTCCCCAAGTCCGGCAGAAGAAAACACTATGATGCTGGACTTGCAGGGGCAAAGAGGAACTCTACGCGATCCGAGCCGCAGAAGAGTATTAACCGCAGGGAGAAAACCCATGCGGCTACAACCGCCGACCGCATAAAGAAAACTCATGCGGCCACATCTGTCAGCCGCATAACTTATGCGGCTACAGTTGCCAACCGCACGGATGAGACTCATGCGGCTATTAAAGTCAATCGCTTGCAGAAAACCCATGCGGCCACAGATGCCAACCGCATACGGTCAGCCTGCACGGTCGTGACTCCTAACCGCATAAAGATTCATCCTACAACAAAAGACAGCCGCATGCAGACAGCCTGCACGGTACCCAATGCTAGCCGTATAGCATCCGTCCCACGCTTCTCTCGATCAGTCTTCGACCGGCTCTCATGCGGTCCTGACTCTGATCATTATCTGGATGATAATCCAGACTCTGTGGTATTCGACTTAGACTCCTCCTATTACGCACCCACAAGTGCTAAAAGGAGGAAGTCTAGGGCAGCGCGGGCACATCAAGTCCAGACGACTACCCCAACCTCTGACTATCGGGGCGTCCCGCTGATTATCACGCGGGCCTCCGATGGGAAGTTGTATAAGACCACTCAAGTCCAGCCCCCGGCGGCAAACAGACAAAGTGGTTCCTCTGACCTGCGTGAGGTTATCCTCTACAAACACAAGGAAAGAGAAGGAGCTTCGGGGTGTAAAGAGCCCTCACACGGACATCAATGCACCCAGATCATCGTCAACTGCTGTTGCAGCAACGCGGCGGTGACGGAAGACCAGCCATCCGTCTTCCAAAGACTACATCACCCGAGCTCAGAAGACGAGGCACCTCCTGTTGTCTCCTGCAAGTCCGCGCAGAAAGTTCTCGCCAAGGAAGGAGGGAAGAAAACGAGCATCTCCAGCCCGAAGGTGTCAACTATTGCAGCTAAGAAACCGTCATCTAAAGGGTTATCCTCCACTGGAGTATTTCAACACACCCGTTCGAAGACGAAAACTGCTGCAGTAGGAAGTTCGTCGTCTGCAACATTGGGGGTCGTCGGAACTGGGGGTAGCACTCCTCCAAACATCCACGACAATCCGATATTCTAGGAATACTTACTGGAGGAAGCAAATCCTCCGACGGATACAACAGATACCGACGTCCCCAAGGACATCCTAGACGAAGCAAGCTCCAAAGCCGGGGGTAGTGTTCCTTCCGAGTCTGAACCTGAAGAAAACATCCCCACATATCCTGATGATTTCTCGATGCACGGGTACGACTCGGAGGGTACATCCTCCACCACTCCTTCCGTCACTCCTCATGTGAAGACGGTGTTCATGACAGACAGCAATCAAGGCGGTTCCGGTGATCGCCAGCGCATCGACACTTTGGAGGCCATATTGCACGCCTTGGTCAAGTCTGTAGACGAGATCAAAGCGGCGCTTCCTAATCTGCAGGGGGTGACACCTGGCCAGACAAGCACGGGTCCTCCAATCAACGTAGATTCAAATTCGGCGGCACCGAACCCGGGCAATAATCCTCCCGAAGTAACGGCTCCGACTGCGACAGATGAGACCGAGAAGTAAGGAAAGAAGTTCAAGAGCTCCGAGCCATGTTCCACGCCAGAGAAAACTCTCAAGACTTCAGAATACGGCAACCATATCCTGCTGAATGGAGGGATGTTCCATTCCCACCAAGATATAAGCCGTTCAATATCAACCCCTATGATGGCAAGACCTCAGCAAGTCGGTATATCACTTACTTCGAGGTCACTACCGACCATCTGCCCCATGATGACGCTATCCTGACACGGTTATTCATTGGGGCATTGGAAGGAGTCGCCTTCGATTGGTACCGCAACCTGCCGGACAATTGCATCCATTCCTTCGCTGGCTTCAAACGCCTGTTCTTGGAGAGGTTCTATGAGGTAGGGCAGGACGTCACGATGTCTACCCTCATGGACGTCATTCAAGGAGAGAAAGAGCTGACGAGGAATTACATTGAGCGGTTCCGTCAAACCGCAATGAAGTTACCATCTGGCAACCCGGACTCCTTCTTGATCGAAATTTGCCAAAAGAGACTACTCCCAACAATCAGTCTCTGGATGGGCGAGAGTCAATTCAAGGACTGGAAGGCTTTTATCATTAGTGCTACAAGTGCCGAAGAACGATTAAAGAAGGCTCGCCAACTGGGATTACATATCTCAGAGGGAGAGAACAAGAGCAAGCGTCCCAGCACCACCAACGACAATGGGGGTAGCCCCTCCAACAACCGGGACAACAGAGACAAGCAGGCTATGGTGGCCGATACAGCCCAGAAGCCTGAGTCGCAACCTGCGGACAAACAATGGCCTCAAATTACTTACTCTTTTGAAGACGGTCACGTCAAGCCTATCTTGGACATGCTCATACAAGGAGATAGGATTCAGCTTCCTCCACCAAGACGGGAGCCTCGGCCGGCTGATCTGGAGTGCCATTACCACCGCTACGTCCACCATGCTACGCACGACTGCTACCAACTGAAACGATATATCCAGAACCTCATCGATTCGAACGCTCTGGCCATCGATTTCGAGGAGGTAACCGTGGCAGCCAACATGGTGTCCGTATAATTCGGCAGCTTCCCTCCAACGGAGACCCAGGACGGGGTTATACCCATCCCTCTGGCAACGATGGAGATTGCTAATCTCCCGCCTGCTCAAGCTGCTGGTCTAGTACCCCTCACCACATCACGAGGGGAAATCATGTGGGTCCATCCGGACCTAGTCCATGAGGTAACTCAGTCCACTCCATCTTCTAAAAAGAAAAGTGGAAAAGTCAGATCCTGCCGCACCACCTCAGCAGATGAAGAGGAAGTCACGGCCGTTGTTACTCGATCCGGAGCACAATCTCAACCTGTGGCTGAAAACTCGACTGATGATCATCCGCCCATTACCACGGATGCTCCGGGACCGGCTCAGCCTTCGACGACCGACAAGCCTAGGCCGAAGGAGACTCGCTTCGACAAATCCCTCCGAAAGGAAACATCTCAGGGGCTGGAGAGGCCCTACAACTTTGACATCTTGGTGCAATTGGCCAATACACCGGCCAAATTGTCCTTATATGAACTCCTGAGGCTCTCGAAGGATGTCCGCACAGCTTTGAGCGATGCACTTCAAAATGCCGACGCGTACCTGGCTCAGGTCAACCTCACGGGAGAAAATCAGCCCGCAGACCTCCAAGACAGCGCCTGTACGGGAGCAATGCCCAACATCGTCTTCACTCCACAAGACATGCTCATCAAGACTAACCTACACGATCGCCCATTATACTACACAGGCTACATCGACGACATAAAGGTGGACAGGATGCACATTGACCCCGGGTCTTCCATAAGCATCATTCCAAAAGGACTACTGCATCATCTTCGTATCCCGATGCATCGCCTGACCCCTACAAACACCGCCATCAGCGGGTTCAATTCGGGTAGGAGCTACCCAATCGGAAAGATCCGTCTGAAATGTCAGATTGGCGATCTCCAATCAGAAGTCACTTGCTACGTCATAGATGCCGACACTTCATACAACATCCTTTTGGGGCGCCCTTGGATACACGATTACATGATCGTGCCTTCCACGCTACACCAATGCTTCAAATATGTCGACAAGCACAGCTTCGTGAGGACAAAATTTACTGACATCGATCCCTTCAAAGGGGTCGAATCTTATTACTCGGACTCCTGCCTATACGAAAAGTCGAAGAGGCACCTTGAAGGAGGAAATAAACAAACTGATATTGAAGCAACCACGGGATCAGAAGAACCTCTGACAATCCACCTCCAGGCTTGCAAACCAGGCAATTCCGTACCCCTTACGGCCACGCTGCGTAAGGACGCGATCAGCCTCTCGGCACAAAAAGAGCAGTTGAGAATCCGGCTGCCAAGGTCCGGCCAGGTACCGAGACCCACGACAGGGCCACTTACCATCAGATTGCCGAGAGTCGGTCAATCCCAAACAGAGAAGTTTAATCCCTCCGATGGACCTCTGACGATACGCCTGCCTAAGAAAGGTCGTCACCCCGATGCGAGGTCTGACACTTCAAGCGAACCAGCCGCCCCTCGCTCCACATCAAGTACCGGACTGGGGGTTGCTAGTCTACCAACAACCCCACGCTCCGCTCCGTCAGTTGAACCTCTGAAGATTAAGCTGACTAGGATGCCCTCTCAATCTTCATTCACACAGGGGGTAGCCGAAGAGGAACCAGAGCTAGCCAAGTATGTGGCTGCCCACACTGACGCTCCCTCTGCAGATGATGTAATCCCTCTAGAAAAGATACCTTACTTCATCAATAAAGGGTTATCTTTGAACTACACCGAGCTCAATAAGCTATGTACAATGTATGCTATGGAACACGGTATAGGCACTCACCTATATACACAGGTGACAAATGTGTACACTGCTATCCAACTTACTCCAGTAGAAGACGCTTACCGAATAATCGAGGGAGGGGACCACCCAATCATCTTCGGCCGGACGAACAACCCGCATCCCCTCGCCATGGAAGAAGTCGACTTCGGGTCAGATGCTGGAAGACTGCCTCTGTATCTCTATAGCCCTCAATCCAAATATCTCATGCAGAAACAGGGGTATGATCTAGAGACAATGCCAGGACTGAACTACAGCACTGGACGACGATTACCTTTGAAGACGCCAGCCCCGGCGGGCAAACCACGGAACTACTATAACAAAACTCGATGCGGTTTAGGGTATGTAACGCCTACTACGACCCCTAAAAGCTCAGATAAAGAATACGACTGGCAGTCGCATTCAACCGGATCACCGACTTCCGACTCAGATACCAGCATCGGAGATGTGTTCAGACAAGTCATGTCAGTCAACATGGCATTCACCGACGCTTACGAGGAAGACGAAGACATCCCCGAAATCCTTGAGCTAGAGCCATGGGCCCAGCAATTAGACGCATAATAGGAAAAGCGGTTCGAACTGAGAGAACCTCCTACTGAAGATGAAGTCATACAAGTGGATCTCGGCAGCGAATCTTCTCCAAAACCGATCTTTATCAGTAAAAGCCTAACTGACGAAGAACGAGAGTCGCTGTTAGAACTTGTCAGAGAATACATTGATGTGTTCGCCTGGAGCTATGAAGACATGTCGGGGTTAAATCCTGACATCGCTCTCCACAAACTCAATATACGGCCAGATGCAAAGCCAGTCAAGCAGCAACAATGACGCTTCCGCCCAGGCGTCATGGACGCGATCGAAGTCGAAGTCAACAAGCTAATAGCCAGCGGCTTCATTCGTGAAGAGCAACATCCTGATTGGGTCGCCAATATAGTACCCGTCCTCAAGAAGAATGGGAAGATTCGAATCTGCATCGACTTCCGCAACCTGAACGAGGCATGCCCCAAAGATGAATTTTCCCTTCCTATCACAGACATCATGATCGACAATACATGCGACTTTAAACGTATGTCATTCATGGATGGATTCTCGGGGTACAATCAAATCAATATGTCTCCCGACGACGAAAAGCATACTTCATTCCGAACCCCGATTGGCACATACTGCTACACAGTCATGCCATTCGGTCTAAAGAATACTGGCGCTACATATCAGCGAGCCATGAGTATCATTTTCAGAGAACATTTGTGCAAGACAGTGGAATGCTATGTCGACGACATCGCCGTCAAGAGTCGCCGTAAGGAAGATCATCTGCAAGACCTGAGAACGGTGTTCAACTTAATGCGAGCCCACAATCTGAAGATAAACCCTACAAAATCGTTCTTGGGCGTATCCAGCGGGAAGTTCTTGGGCTTCATCATCACTGCACGGGGTATCCATGTAGACCCCGAGAAAACGAGGGCAGACATGGAGATGGGTCCCCCGAGAAATCTCCGTGAACTTAGAGGCCTCCAAGGGAGCCTAGCTTATATCAGGAGGTTCATTTCCAACCTCTCCGGGCGATGCCGACCGTTCACCCACCTCATGAAGAAGGGAGTCTCATTCGTATGGGACGAGGAATGCCAGCGCGCTTTCGATGACATCAAAGAATATTTATCAAATCCTCCAGTCCTGGTGGCCCCGGTCCCTGGAAAACCATTCCTGCTCTATGTACGAGCAATGGAACACTCCTTCCGTGCCCTGCTGGCACAAAACAACGACGCAGGCCACGAGCAGGCCATTTACTATCTCAGCCGAATGATGGTCGGGCCCGAACACCGATACACCGCTGTGGAGAAAGAATGCCTCGCCCTGGTATTCGCCATTCAAAAGACGCGGCACTATGTCATGGGGCAAACCATACATGTAATCTCACGAATCAACCCTCTCAGGGTCCTCATGACCAAACCAGGGGCACTCAGCTCCCGCCTCGTTACATGGGCGATATTGCTGTCCCCCTATCATATGATCTTCGTCCCGCAGAAGGCTGTCAAAGGTCAAGCCCTGGCAGACTTTTTGGCGGCCCATCCAGGATCAGAATCATCCAAAATATACGAAGAAATCCCAGATGAGGTCGCCGATTCAAAAACAACCACCCACGATAACATATGGCGGATGTTCTTCGATGGCGCTTCAAGAACCGGACCCAAGGGAAACATCGTCGTCGGAGTCGGAGTAGTATTGGTCTCTCCTACCGGGCTAGTGATCAATCGCTCCTACTCTCTCACGGAACCCTGCTCTAACAATGTGGTCGAGTACAACACTTTGGTCATTGGCCTCCAACTCGCAAGAGAACTGGGGGTAGAATACCTTGAAGCATACGGCGATTCGCAATTAATCGTCAACCAGATTCGGGGGACGTACGAAGTCCGCCATGAAGACATGATCCCCTACCACCAAATAGCGATCAACATTATCTCATCATTCGAGGGATTCTTCATCGAACACGTCCCCAGATTCCAAAATATCGAAGCTGATGCCCTAGCAGGCCTGGCTGCTTCCCTAGCAGTGCCAAACCACTCTCATCATTCGGTCGATGTAATCGACCGTGAGCTGGTCTGCCCCAAGAACAACGTTCAAGCCATGGCGAGTTATTCTGCTCAGATGATCGACGAAGCGCCAGACTGGAGACAACCATTCATAGACTTCGTGGTCTACGACATCATGTCCGAGAATCCGAAGGAGGCTACTTCTATCAGACGGCGTTCTCTCAGATTCTTCTACGATACAGAGACAAAAATTCTGTATCGCCGCTCCTACGACGGATTACTACTTCGGTGCTGGTCGAACGCAGAAGCCAAAGAAGCCGTACGAGAGGCTCATGACGGTGTCTGCGGGGCCCATCAGCCTGGCCCTAAGCTGCAAGACTGCCTTCGCCGGATGGGCTACTATTGGCCCACGATGGTGGCTGATGCAATAGATTATGCCCGAAAATGCAAGGCCTGCCAAGTCCACGCAGACTTCATTCACCAACCATCCGAATTCCTACATCCGACAGTGGCGTCCTGGCCATTCGAAGCATGGGGAATGGATATCATTGGTCCAATCACCCCACCTTCCTCCCGAGGACATCGCTTCATACTGGCGATCACTGATTACTTCTCAAAGTGGGCAGAAGCTGTCCCACTCGCCGAAGTCAAGACTTCGAACGTAATCAGCTTCCTGAAGCACTACGTCATCTACCGCTTTGGACTTCCCCGAAGGATCATCCATGATAATGGTCCGCAGTTTATAAGCCACGTATTCTACCGATTCTGCGACAAACACCGCATTCAGAATGTCGCTTCGACACCATACAACCCGGCAGCAAACGGGTTAGCAGAGGCATTCAACAAAACAATCGTCAAACTCCTCAAGAAATTTGTCTCCTCCAACAAACGCGACTGGAATGAGAAGCTCGGCGAGTGCTTATGGGCTTATCGCACCACGGTTCGAACAGCCACCAGGAATACACCATTCTCTTCGGTGTACATGAGTGAGGCAGTTCTCCCATTAGAGACTCAGATTCCCTCACTCCGAGTCGCCCTCACTTATCAATTGACAACGGATGACAACTACCGACGTCGACTACAAGAGTTAGAGGCCTTAGATGAAAAATGCCTCCTAGCTCAGCAAAGGATCGAATTATACCAATCACGCATCTCAGGAGCCTTCAACAAAAAGGTCAAAGTCAGAACATTCCAAGTAGGCGATCTTGTTTTGGCAGTCAGGAGGCCAATGGTCATGACTCACAAGACCACCGGCAAGTTCCAGCCAAAATGGGAAGGCCCATTTATCATCGAGGCCGTGTTCTCCAATGGTGCTTACCGCCTCGCCAAGCAGAACGGAGACTTGCTCATGTTGCCCGTCAACGGCAAGTTCCTAAAGAAATACTATGTTTAAACAACATTTTCCAGAGTTTCGAGTTATGTGCCCGCTGGTACCTCTGAACTCAATCCCCTAATTTTCCAACTTATTGAGTCACGTACCCTCTTGTACCGCTGAACTCATATCCTAAATTCCTAAGTCATGTACCTGCTGGTACCTCTGAACTTACACTTTGATTCCAACATTTTCTAGATCTTCGAGTCATGTATCCGCTGATACCACTGAACTCACCCTCATAGTTTTTTTTAGATTTTTGAGTCATGTACCCGCTGGTACCGCTGAACTCACACTCACCATTATCCAGATTCTCGAGTCATGTACCCGATGGTGCCTCTGAACTCACATCCCGGTCACTCTTTCAGGTAGGAAGTTATGTATGATCATACCTCTGAACTTCCTTCCCGAAGGAGATCCCCCCTCATGATCTAATACCTGCACTCCCAGTGCACAACAAAGGTAATGGATCCACAAATTTCCAAGACGACCATGTCCTCATCACCTCTGAGTCGTCCCATTTCCGCCAAAAACAAATCACCCCTACATAGAATTTCCATGTCCTCATTACCTCTGAGTTATTCTACGTACCCTCCTTCATTGAGCCCACTCCTGTCATGTCCTCATTACCTCTGAATGGGAAGGCTCCGTCGAAGAAACCTTCATACTTGCCATGTCCTCATTACCTCTGAGTAAGTATGATGATCCCCTTTCGACCTATTACCTGTACCCACAATCGGAGTACGCCAAGGGTAATGGGTCCACAAATGTCCTCTGTTGACCACAAACGTCCTCTGTTGACCACAAATGTCCTCTGTTGACCACAAATGTCCTCTGTTGACCACCAATACCCTCCGTCGAGTTCGCTCCTGCCATGTACTCATTACCTCTGAGTAGGAAGGCTCTACGTTCAGAAAAACTTTCGTACTTGCCATGTCCTCGTTACCTCTGAGCAAGTACGCCAGTTCCCCTTCCTCCTATTATCCGTATCCTAAACCAGGGTATGCCAAGGGTAATAGGCCCACAAATATCCTCAGCTAAATTTCTTAACCCAAACCTATCACCTCATCATGCCCCAGGAGCCCAGCTGCTCTACGGCAATTCTTTTTTTAATAATACCAAGAGCACCCATGACCACTTTGCTATGGCTGCTTCAGGTATCCTGACCAAAACTTGTTATCTCTACCTAAAACCAAGGTACGCCATGGGTAACAGGTCCACAAATATATTCCCTATGCGGGGGAGAATATCACCACAATACCACAGGCACAACAGGCAATACAAATGAAGAGTAGAATGGAAAATACTCTTTGTTTGAAGGAAGAAAAGAAGTACTACATATTTCGGGACCACGTCCCTTTCAGAAAAAAAGAGAGAGAAGAGAAAGAAAAAGAAAGAAAAAAGAAAAGGCCGACTACATTTCAGTGTTACTCAATTCTAGGAGGCGGTCTCTCACTGAGGTGGTCTCCCGCTCAATCCGTTGCCGAGCACGACGCTCGGCCTCCTGGAGTAACCGCTCCTCATTGTCCAAATCCAGGAGCGCCTGACAGTCATCTTCCAATTTCTTCAAGACAGCCTCCAGGTCAGTCGAAGCTTGAGTAACCCTGTCAGCTTCCTGAAAAATTAGCCCCCTGTCATTACGGGCAGTCTCGAGTTCAGACTCCAGGAAAGTCAACTTCTTCTGAAGCACAAGGATCTGCTCCCGCGTCTCAATAATCTCACGAGAGACAGACTCCTCCCGAGCCACAACGTTTTCGGTCGTATAACTCAATTGATCATACCGATCAGCTAAGTCGCTGAGATCCTTCAGTGCGGCCGGTCTGGTCTTATCTCGAGCCGCTCTGGTCCTCTCTATAACAGCAATAAGAGAATTCTGCTCCTCGTTTATAACAGCAGGCAGATCAGCCTGCCGCAATACTCGAAGCTCGGACACCAGCTGATCAGCCTCCAGCAATTTCGCCTCCAGAAGCGAAGCCATTCCTGCATCATCAGGAAGGTCCCTAAGGATGTTTATTTGACCATGGGCACATCTTCGGGCCAAGGTAAAAGAGGTCCCTCTTTCTACAGCGGCCTCGATTCCCCTCTTCAAATGATGATGGAAACTGGCAACCACGTCCTGCAACGCGTCGTTCAAAACTTCAGCAGAGGAGGGCGTCAGGGGAAGCCGGAGCGGCAACGTCAAAGGAGTAACGCTAGAGCTCGCCACCAAGGGAGCGGAGTCCAAGCAGAACGATGCATGAATAGCGGCCAACTCGTCTTCCGCCGCCCGGAGAGCTTGGAGGCTCGACAGGGAAGAAAGGTCGATTCTCGAAGCCATTGGAGCAGAGGATGATGCAAGGACCATTGTTCCCTGCCCCGACTGCCCCGAGAACTGGCCCGTTAAACTCGGGCCCCCAGAAGGCCCATCAAGACGAGTCGGGCAGTGAGAAAGTATACCTCTTTCCACTGATGCCCCTTCGATTGGGGTCGTCTCGACGACGTCCATCCTCGGCACTGAAGGGGCAGGACCTGAATGTCCAGAATAACAGTCAATCGACGTAACCCGAAGGACATGATGATAGAACAGATAGGCTTCCTCACGGGTTAAGATTCGGCTAATCTTACCAGGGGAGGGGCATGAAGGTCGCGGCTCATCCACAACTGGCATGGTCCCCCCACCCGGGATCCCCGAGTTAAACTCAGTCACGTCCCCTGACCCCGTCACCTTGAAGGGGGATACAGATTGATCTGCGCCCTCTTGAATAGGAACAGGCTCATGGGAGGCCCCGTCATCCTGGGTCACCGCCTTGACATCCTGAAACTCTTCTTCTTCCCCCGACACCTAAAAGAGGGAACGAAGATAATCAGGATTGAAACTCAAAGGAAAGAAGGAAGAAGGGATCGAGAGCAGTTTTGTTACCTCTGACGCAGGATTGACTTCTTCTCCACTCTCTTTTGTGGCTAGCGGACAGTGCCTAGTCGCAACCAGCTTCCGGGATCGAGAAACACTGCCTACAGGAGGAACCTGCCTGCTACGTTTCGGGATAGGACCCGGGGCAACAAGGGACTGATCCCTCAGCATCTCATCTGACAAAACATGTAATTGACCCACCTCTGCGCCTACCACTGGAAGGATAGAGTCATCTTCATTATGCTCGTTGTCTTTATCACCTTCAGCAGCGGAATCCAAATCTGGCACTTCGGCTCTAGTCTTTCTTTTCTTAGCCCCTTGAGAGCCTTCCTCCAGACCGGTGCCAGCAATAAAACTGGTACCTGGGTTAAAACCGACCAGGGGCTTGTTCGCCATAATATGATACAGAGCTGCCATATGCAAGATCTCCACTGACTCCTTAATAGCAGGGACCGAGAAAACGGTGCGAGTATGGAACGAATCATAATATTGCCAAGCTCTGATACCATCAAGAAGACTTCCCTCATAACCCAGACAAGAGCTGGGGCTGTCTAAACAAAGTTGGCTGTACCCAAACTGTCGGGCAAACCTGCTAGGCAGATACGGCTCCAGAAAAACAGCATTACGGTTACGGTACACCAGATGCGAGGGACGGATGTTACGCAACCATAAGAGCAACTGGCCATCCAGAAGTTGAGGAGGCACAATACCGTCTATATGCACAGTCTCTATGTCCCTGGCAGAAAAGCGAGGGACGGATACGAAAATATGATACTTATCTGCCCTTGCCAAGACCATCCGGCAAACCCGCATGGCCTCACATTCCCAAGGCTCATCACGGTAACGGAAGATAAGGGCGTCATCATCAGTCGCACCGCCCTCAGAGCCCGACCTCATCAAAGATGGATAATTTATCAGCAGCCACCCCATCAAATAATGATAAGGTAACTCAGTTCGTTCAAAGTCCTTGGTCACATCGCGGGCAATGACTTTGGACGTGAAGGTACGAAGGCCACGGTGTATGCTACACACCATTGCCGGAAGGAGAGCTAGCCTGATTCGCAAGACTAATTTCACAGCCAGAAGGATAAAGTTACAACTAATTCTCTCAATAGAACCGGTTCCTCCCGAGACTACACAATTTTGTAGCCAGATCATCAAAAATCCTGCCAGAAGCACTTTCTCAGACAGCTCTTGAGTATCCTGGTAAAAGTAATCGAAAGTGTCGGTTTGGCTCCCGAATCTGTCACTAGTAGATGACACCAATTCTTTGACCGCCTCCCGAGATCTAGGGCGACGAGAGGTAACCAGACCTGAGGCATCCGCTGAGAAGAGATAACGCATCCAATCCTTGGTGTAGGGAGCATTCCCTTCCAGGTTATCCTTGCGAGTTATCTGATGGCATGTGTTATAATGACACAATATCTCCTGGTAAAGGGCCGCAAAGCCAGGATACCGTCGTTCCAAATCTTTGAGTTCCTCATTAGTGGGAGTATATGCTTCAAACGCTTCGTCCCCCCAAGGAAGCTTGGAGACCGCATGCATTTCATGGAGCGCAAGTCCCATCTCCCCTACAGGTGTGTAAAAGGTCCCTGTACGACAATTATACATTTCCAGCAGGGACATGAATAGCTTCTTGTTTATGAACAAGCCATGACTGGTACCTCGGATAGCATGGTACAGGCCAATCTCGCACAAAAAAGCTTCATACTTCTGCAGGATCCAGGTAGATAAATTGATCCACGAGGGAATAGGGTGTATCCAACCAGGAAACGTCAACCGACCAACGGGATAGGAGCCTTTCCGGGCAAGTCGATTTATAAAAGTATCGGCGGTAGAAAACATGAAGTTAGGACCTGCCACATTCAGGAAAGAACCTGGGACCAACCCTGTCACAGAACAGCTGGTATGCACCTTGCCAGTAACCATGGATTTCAGATGGTTATTATAACGAATGTTCCCCACGAACATTCCACTCCTGGTAGGGGTTAGAGTCCCCTCCATCTTCCGGTCCAAAGGGAGCATATTGAACCAAGATAATGGAAAGTGTCGCTCCATCTGAGGGATGCGGATCGCCATCCCGTTAGAAACAAAATTCCAATCCTCCGACACCTCCAGAACATGACCATTCTCCATGGTCAAGGCGTCTCCAAAAAAGAACGCAGGCTTCAAAAACTCTCCTTCGAATTTTTCGGAGTTCATCATAGCATTAAGGAAATGGAAAGGCTGATTCTTGATGGCATTCAATCTGGCCATAGGCTCATCGCTCGGAAACTGATCCGCCATGTGCTGAACAATATGGTCGTACCTATAGCCGAGAGCAGCTTGAGCGCTACCCACCAAGAGTTCTCCGGCGACGTTAATCGACAAATTCACTGAAGAACAGACAAAGAAAAAATAAGTTAAACAGAGAATAAAAAAGGAGCTGATTAGGTGTTTTCAAACCACATGCGGCTCAAGAAAATATCCATGCCCCCCCATGGAGTTCTCAGAAGTCTTATGCGGCTCCAGAAAGCCCCATGCGGCTCCAGTTCAGAAGACTGCTTATGCGGCTCCGCACAATAAAAGTCTATGTGCCACCTATGTGGTTTCACTAATAAGGCGCACATACAGACACAATGATTTTTCTTATGCGGTTCGCAGCTCAGCCGTAGGACGAACATACGATTTACAAAGGCTCGTGCATAAAGTATGCGACGTAGCCATGGTGGTTGGGGTTCCTTAATTCATACATTGTCCTTACCAACAATGGGGGGATGGACGTCAGGATGAATAGCAGGCACGACGACGGGCGGGGCAGCAACCGCACCCAAGGTGGAGGTGGAGGCCGCCTTCTTGCCCTTCACTGCCACGATCTTCTTGGGAGCCATCTATTATCGAAGAAAAGAAAGGCAAGCGAGATAAGAGAAGAAAGAAAATAAAGAAGTCTTCTCTCTCTTCAAACCCCTCCTATTTATAGGAGGAGGGGAGAAGGCGGACACGTGGGCCAATGACCGACTCTTGAAGAGCGAAACCGACTCCTTGGGTTTCATCTCCAAGATTCACCCAAGACATCAAATCCAAAAAGATTTAACGAACTGATCCTTGAGATTCCCCCTACGAAGACGGCGCTGAAGCAACTTGGAGATAAATAAAGACCCGCACACGTGGACTGGACCATCTATGCGGTTAACACTCCCCCTGCGGCTGAAACAGTCATGCGAACAACACATTCATGCGGCTAGAACTCTTATGCGGTCGGGATTGCATATGCGACCAATACAGCCATGCTTCTTGTTCAAAGTATTTCAATTTTACAAATTAAAAACTTTGAAGGGGGTCCTATAGAAGCATGGAAAATACTAAAAAAATTGACTCATGCGGCCAAGAAAGACCCATGCGGCTCAGAAAACGCATGCGGCTCAGGGAGTCATGCGGCATAAGGAGCTATGCGGCCGGAGGCATTCCATGCGGCTCAGAAGACATATGGCGTGACAGTGCTCCCCTTCGATCCATGCTGCATTAATTGCTGTGACGGCTGACCCCTCTGAAAAGTTGACAGACCTGACACCAAAGCAGGTAATTATGACTCTGTCATGATGATGAATCTCTAGGGAAGAGAAAGAAATCTCTGACACAATCCTCCGAGAGCAACAAAATGCCACGTGGCCCTGCCACGTGGCCCTGCCACGTGGGTGTGCTTATGCGGCTCGAAGTGAAGACTTCCCATGCGGTTTAGAGTGAAGCTGTCCCATGCGGCTCGAGTGGAATCATCCCTATGCGGCTCGAGAAGATCATGCCCATGCGGCTCAAGCAGACACACCATTATGCGGTTCATGCGGCTCATCATATGGTTCAGAAGTCTGAAGGAGGGGGCCACTGCCCAGACAGCCCTGACACGTGTCCCAAGTCTTATGCGGCCCAAAATTCATGCGGCCCAAATCTCATGCGGCCCAATCTGCATGCGGTTCCAGTCTCACCATTGGCTCTCAGGACACGTGTCTTCAGCCGATCAATCTCCCAGATTTATAGCAATCCAAGATCGGGTCGAATCCCAATGATCTGGGGCACGTGGCAGGAGAATAAATTTGATTTATTCGCAGATATGAGAGAATTATTATAAAGAAGATTTATGCCAATCAGCATTAATTGCTAATGGGGATTTGGTGTAATCTACCCTTAATGGTTCTGATTCGTCACAATCAGAAATGAACGGCCTGGATTGATCAATCCCCAGGTCGCCGCCATCTCCAAGAGCTAATCATTGGCAACCCTGGCAATCACATCCCACTATTATAAATAGCAAGGTGCCATTCCCTTGTGAGATATAGAGAGATATACAAAAAAAAAAGAATCAGAGAAGAATACGTATACACAGAGAGACTTCCCCCATAGTCAGAGAGAGAATATACACAGAGAGAGAGAAGCCAGGAGAGCAATCAGAGAGAGAGCAAGAAGGCATTTCTTCGTCAACGACCAAGCAGATCTTCCCCGAGTGAAGGCTGCGTACCGATTGTCCAAGGAGTAAGGCAGAGCGGCCGTCGCTTTCCCGAGCCTCTATCGTCACCCCCCAGAATCTAAAATAAACAATCGTACTTAGACTGCTGTACCTAGGTTTTCGTCCCTAGGCTTTCTTTGTACGAGCGAGTTTGTATTGTGAGTCTAAGTTCAGTCCTCCGATAATTGTTCTGTACTTTTACAATCAATGGCAAACAAGTTGCTGCCGCCATTGTAAGTCCATCCGAGGAGTCTGAACAGAGGTAACTTCGAGCGTTCCACAAGTTCTTCAACTTGCTGGTTCCTGGAAGCAGATCGTGTGGGGCGAATCTTGCTTTGAGCAACGGTGTTTTGACACCCCAGCATTGTTCTTCTTCTCATCTCTCTATAGTTTTATTGTAACTCGTTCTGTCCCAATTGCAACACGTTTGTAAGGAAGAACGAGAGATCTTCTCTTCTCTTTTTCCCTCATTCAGATTGTAATTTGGCTATTTGATTTATTGTACCATCGTAGATCTTGAGTTTGATCACTGCAAAGTTTTTGTGTGACATCTCAGATCTCGATTGCATTTGTTTTTCATCTTTGATCAAGCCCCGAGAATAACAATCTCAAAGCAAGATCCGTATAGATGGAAAACATTAATGCTTCGCTCCTCCAATCGGACTTCTGTAAGTTGGAAAAGTTCGATGGAGAGCACTATCAAGTTTGGAAGAGAAAGGTGTACCTAACTCTTCAACTGAAAGACGTTGATCATGTTCTGTTGGAGGAAGAACCCTCTGTTCCAGATACTGGATCTACTGCCGCCATCAACGCGGCTACCAAACTCCAGGCCAAGTGGAGAATGGAAAATAGCATCTGCAGGCTTCTCATCCTGAATGCTATGGAGGACTCCCTGGCAGAATTTTACTCAAAGAAGAAACTTGCCAGAGACATATGGGAGTCTGTAGAAAATCTGTATGAAGAAGACAAGAACAAGAGCAAAATGTTTGTGGTTGAAAAATATCATAAATTGCTCTTTGAGGACGAAAAGTCCATACTGCCACAGGTGAAGGAATTTCTGAAGCTGCGTCAGAAACTGGAAGACGAAGAGATGCCCCTTCCCGACAAGTTTGTCGTCGGAGGGATCGTCTCAAAACTTCCTGCTGGATGGAGTACCTTCTATGCAAGGATGCACAGAAAGAAGCTAGACATTAGCTTGGGAGATCTACTGCAAGAGATCCATGTTGAGGATGAGATGCGTTCCCAACAGAAGGTGGACACTCTGTCCAAACAGTTGGCTAAAGCCAATCTTGTGCAGACGAGAGATCCCAAGGGGAAGCAGGCGGCTTCTCATCCCAAGAAGAAGGACTTCACTAATCTAAAAGTGAAGGGTCCTTCTTTCAAGCAACAGAAGACTAAGTCCCACGTGACTTGTTACAATTGTGGCAAGAAAGGCCACTACAAGAGTGAATGCAGATCTAAGCCTAAACAATTAAAGAAATGTGAGCCTAATAAGGTTTCATTGGTTTCTAACTTTGTTGCTATGATCGTACAGGTCACAAATATGGGAGTTGACTCTGACTGGTGGATAGACATTGGTGCGACTTGCCATGTCTGTTCTGGCAAGGAATGGTTCGTCACGTACCAGCCGATATCTGAGAAGGTTGTCATGGCGAACCAAGCCCAAGCTGAAGTTCTGGGGATCGGGACCGTGGAACTGAAACTCACTTCTGGGAACACTCTGACGCTTCAAGCTTTGAAGCATGTTCCGGCGATTGCCAAAAATCTGATCTCTGGGAGCCTGCTCTGCAACGCAGGCTTGAGGATGGACATCAATGCTTGTCAGATGGTGATGTCCAAGAAAGGAACATACTTCGGGAAGGCTTATCAAACCGAAGGAATGTTTAAAATTTAGCTTGTTAACCAGTTTGAAGATATTAATGCAGTTGCATTTTCTGATTATTCTCTTGAGTTGTGGCATAATAGACTAGGACATGTTCATTGTAAAAGAATTAACAAAATGTTTAGTCTAGGACTTATCTCCAAATATGGGGGTAAGGTGGAGAAGTGTGAGGTGTGTGCTCAGCGAAGATCACAAGGAAACCCTTTCATCGGGTCAATCGAAGTACAGATCTTCTGGAGTTGGTGCACTCCGATATCTGTGACTTCAAACATTTCTCCACGAAGGCCGGGATGAAGTATTTCATAACCTTCATCGACGACTTCTCAAAATACGCGTTCGTCTACTTGCTCAAGTCTAAAGACGAAGCCTTCGAGAAGTTCAGAGAGTTCAGGGCCGAAGCCGAACGGCAGACTGGACAACAACTCAAGAGGTTAAGAAGTGATCGAGGTGGGGAGTACAGGTCTCATGAATTCGCATCGTTCTACAAAGAACATGGAATCATATGCGAGTCTACTGCTCCATATTCTCCTCAATCCAACGGAGTAGCGGAGAGGAAGAACAGAACGTTGACAGAAATGATGAACTCAATGCTGCTAACCGCAGGTCTTCCTAAATGCTACTGGGGAGAAGCTGCATTGATGGCCACTTTTATTCTAAATAGAGTACCATATGCAACTTCGGACGTAACTCCTCATGAACTCTAGTTCAAAGTCAGACCAAACTTGAATGTCATTCGAGTGTGGGGGTGTCTGGCGTATATGAAGCTCCCAGATCTGAAGATTCAGAAGCTAGGGACAAGGACTACGAAGGCGATCTTCTTGGGGTATGCCGAGAAGAGTGATGCTCGAAGATTTCTTGATATTGAGTCAAATCATATCATCGAATCTCGCGATGCTGAATACTTTGAAGACAAGTTTGCAAAAGACAAAAATATTGTTCTTTCGGACATTCCGGAAAATGATGTAGGCGCAAATGAGACTGAAATCTCATATGAGCCAGTAGTTCAAGAAGAAGCTGTTGTTGAGGAAACAACTCTTGTACCAGAACTCGCAGAGCCGTCAGCTAAGCGAGTGAGGAGACCGAAAGATTTCGGAGATGAATTTGTCACCTATCATGTGGAAGCAGATCCGCTTACCTACGATGAGGCGATGAAGACCAGAGATGCTATCTTCTGGAAGGAGGCAGTGAATGATGAGTTTGACTCTATCACCTCCAATAACACATGGGTGTTGGTAGATCTACCTGAAGGAAAAAAGCCCATCGGATGTAAATGGATCTTCAAGAAGAAGATGAAGGCAGATGAAACTATTGACAATATCAAGGCCAGGCTGGTAGCCAAGGATTTTCTTAGAAACAGGGGATAGACTACTTTGACACGTATGCTCCAGTAGCCCGGATGACCACCATCAGGATGTTAATCGCTCTAGCAGCTATACATAAGTTGGTGATACATCAGATGGATGTAAAGACCGCATTCCTGAATGGGGAGCTGACCGAAGAGATTTACATGCAACAGCCAGATGGATTTGTCGTCAAAGGTCTTGAAGACAAAGTCTGCAAGTTAGTGAAATCATTGTATGGTTTGAAGTAAGCTCCCAAGATGTGGCATGAGAAGTTTGACAAAGTTATTAGGTCAAACGGCTACAGAGTCAGCGAGACGGACAAATGTGTTTACCCAAAGTTCGCTGATGGAAGAGGAGTCATCGTTTGTCTGTACGTGGACGACATGCTAATCCTAGGTACGGATATAGGCTGTGTCACAGAGACAAAGAAGTTCCTCTCAACCAAGTTCAGTATGAAGGACTTGGAGGATGCAGATGTCATCTTGGGCATAAAGATCATCCGGACAGACACTGGAGTAGCGCTGTCACAATCTCACTATATTGAGAAGATGCTCACACGCTATGGGTATAAGGATCTTCCAGGGATCGATACGCCATACAGGTGTGATCAGAAGCTGAAGCCAAATTCAAGGGAAAGTGTCAGGCAGCTGGAGTATTCTAGCGTTATCGGAAGTTTGATGTACGCAACCACTGCCACAAGGCCTGATATAGCTTTCGCCGTGGGAATGCTGAGTCGGTTCACAAGCAACCCAGGGGTTGAGCACTGGAAAGCTGTGAAGCGGGTGATAAGATATCTCAAGAAAACTCAGACATATGCACTGCACTACAACGGGTATCCGACAGTAGTGGAAGGCTTCAGTGATGCTAGCTGGTGTTCAGAGGTGGAAAGCGAAAGATCCACAGGTGGATATGTCTTTTCCTTGGGTGGAGCTACTATATCGTGGAAGTCGAAGAAGCAGACTATACTCTCTCGTTCCTCCATGGAATCTGAATTCTATGCACTTGAAACTGCAGCAGATGAAGCAGAATGGCTTCGGGAGCTCATGTATGATCTTCCAGTGGTTGGGGCTCAGATACCGGCGATATCGATATACTGTGATAGCCAGGCGACTGCGGCGGTGGCATCAAATGACCTCTTCAACGGGAAGAAGAGGACTGTGCGGTTGAAGCATAGGGCAGTACACGATCTTATCAAAAGAGGTGTAATTGCAGTGGTTAATGTTCGGAGTCAGGAGAACCTGGCAGATCCGTTCACAAAGGGCCTCAAGCGCCAGTTGGTCGATGACACAGCTTGTAAAATAGGCTTGAAGGCATTCTGATAGTGTATCTTTGTAATCCTACCATAAAGTTTTATGCTATTAGTTCAAAGAGAAATCTACTAGGCAGCTAACTTTTGGTTCAAAGGAGGATCACTGACTGGGAAACTATCAGGTAACAGTGGGTACTTGTTCTCTGGAACATGGAAGGGATACGGACCCATAACCACTGTTGTCTACTATGTATTTTTCTGCAGAAAAAATAGATCCTGTGGAAGGTTGGCTTAAACGCCTTAATGAGTTCTCAGGCAGAGTGAATGCCTGGTGTGCTTTACAGGAAGCACGGTAGAGCAGCACTACAAGGAGTGAAACTCCATGCTACAGTGGGGTGACTCCACCATGAGGTTCCCAGGTAGGGGTAATGCTTCGGCTTTGCAAGCCAAGTCACAGCGGCGTAGCACTGCAAATAGGCAGGTAGCCTAATGCTGTATGACGTAATTAAAGAGTTGTAGACTGTACTACAAAGGGGAGGATGGCCTCATGTTACAGTGGCACGACACCACGATGAGGTACCCAGGCAGGGGTAAAGCCTCGGCATTGCAAGCCATGTCGTTGCGGCGTAACACCGCAAGGAAGCCTTAGGCTTCATGCTGGGTAGTTTGGCACTACAAAGAGGCTTGTGACCTCATGCTACAGTAGTATGACACTACGATGAGGTTCCCAGGTAGGGGTAATGCCTCGGCTTCAAGCCATATCATAGCGGCGTAGCACCGCAAGGAAGCGCAAGGCTTCATGCCATATCTCTTTAATAAAGAACTCACCTATAGTGTATGGAAAGAGATATCAGGCCGTCTTTTGAGGGTAAACTTGTAGACGCCCAAAATTATATACTGAAACCAGGCTGGCACATGGCCTTTAATGTGCAGCCAGAAGCACACGTAACTACACTTTGTGAGTGGGAAGAATTACAATTGTGGTGCAGAATTCAAGGCGTAGTCCATTCTTGTATCACATTGTTATTTAACCCATGCGGAAAGATTCAAGTCGTCAGCGACATCTATCCTAATGCAAAATGGACAGTTACTGTGGGGAACGCTCAACCCTGGACACATATATATATTGTGATATGTGGGGGATTGTTGGTGCTTTCTTTACATGGAGAGAGCTTGCTCTTAACATGTCTTGTAAATTTTAGTCCCATATCGGAAATGCACCATGAGTTATCTCAACATATATACTTGGGTGTGTTGTTGAGAGATGCACATGGGGTGGTGACCCTAAGGAGGGAACCATGTGGGTGATGTTACAAGGAGGTAAGAATAAGGCTCCAAGGATTAAGCATTAATGCTTTTGTCATCCTCTTGGATTAATTTCATTTGGAGCTAAGCCCCAAAGGGGCTTAGCGACTCAGACTCGGGCTCATGGGCTCATGAGGCGTAATATGGCGTTTTGTTGGTGCACTTTGTACTTAGCACGTCAGCAGTCATGCGGTCTTTATGCGGCTCATATGCGGCCATGCGGTCTTAAGCGGCATGCGGCTCATATGCGGCCTCATGCGGCTCATGCGGCCATGCGGCTCATGCGGCACATGCGGCTCATGCGGCACATGCGGCACATACGGCACATGCGGCTCATGCGGTCCATGCAGCTCATGCGGCCCATGCGGTCCATACGATCCATGCGGCTCATGCGGTCCATGCGGCCATTAGGCTCATGCGGCCAGGCTGCTGCTGCTGCCGCATGGAGGGATCCGCTGACTGTGTAGATTACAAATCAGTTATGGAAAGGCTGAATCAATGCGATTAAATCAGATCCTATCTTTGTGGGATTTGAATTAATTCAGATCCTATCTTTGTGGGATTTGAATTAATTTCGTGGGATTTGAATTAAATTTCATTGCTATCTTTTGGAATTTGATTCAATCTTTCCATAACTGAAGAGGCGGCCAGGATTTCCACCCTCTCTCTATAAATACTCTCTTCTGGCCTCCTTTGTGACGACTACGAAAATTATAAGTCAGAAAAGAAGAAAGAGAGAGAGAGTTGCTGCCGCCATTGCAAGTCCATCCGAGGAGTCTGAACAGAGGTGACTTCGAGCGTTCCACAAGTTCTTCAACTTGCTGGTTCCTGGAAGCAGATCGTGTGGGGCAAATCTTGCTTTGAGCAACGGTGTTTTGACACCCCAGCATTTTTTTTCTTCTCATCTCTCTATAGTTTTATTGTAACTCGTTCTGTCCCAATTGCAACAAGTTTGTAAGGAAGAACGAGAGATCTTCTCTTCTCTTTTTCTCTCATTCAGATTGTAATTTGGCTATTTGATTTATTGTACCATCGTAGATCTTGAGTTTGATCACTGCAAAGTTTTTGTGTGACATCTCAGATCTCGATTGCATTTGTTTTTCATCTTTGATCAAGCCCCGGGAATAACAAAATCTTTAGATTGGGATGTCCGAGTTCGATCCAATTTCGGTACAAGTTTTGTATAACTATTCTGTCAAGTCTGACCGAATTCAATCCCGAATTCAGTTGTCAGGCTGAGATAAATTTTGGTTGTTTTAATCAACACCGTTGGATCAAATCAAGGATCCATATTTGTTGCAGTTTATATGGAGGTATATATATGGTGTTTTCTAACCCTAGAAACCATTCATCAATCTACCAGAGATAAGATCAATCCTTTACAACTTTTGGAGAGAAAGAAAGGAGGATTGACAGCTACATTGAAGCAAATACAGTTTCGGATAATTATTCTCGTCGTCTTTATTTTTGGAGAGTCTGTAATCGGTTTTCAACTTCCAATTAGTTGTGGTGATGCATTTGGATCGGTGAGCAGTTTGTAAGAAGTCAGTGCATTTTCTTATTTTATTAGTGTAGGCTTTTAAGTATTGGACTCCAATCGTCCTGTGATTTTTTCTGCAAAGATTTTTCACGTCAAAATCATTGGGTTTGTGTTGTTTGGTTTTGTGTAATTTTTGGCAATTTGATTTCTGCATTTTTTTTAGATTCTTCTGCGGTCTTTTTGATTTGGAAAACAGTTTCCGTATTTTGTTCCCATCAGAATGTTATCAGAGCCAGGCTGGTTCGTTTTGCTGATAATAACATGTGGTATCAGATCTCAAGATTACGGTGCTGGTTTAGGCACAGATTATTTGAAGGAAACTAATAAGAAACTAACAAAATTTTCCTTGGCAACTAGGTGTTATCAACAGCCTAACCAATGATGGAAAATCAATAATTCATTCATGCATCCTAATTTGTGTCGGTCAGCACAATTGAGTTATGTTTTTTTTTCTTTTCTTCTCACACCAATAGCTTTCTTATGTTGGATATTGGTGGAGTTCTCAACCTATGTGAAATATATTTCGGAGTGTGACGAGTGTTGGTGCTTTCTTTACATGGAGAGAGCTTGCTCTCAACATACTTTGTAAAATATTAGTCCCACATCGAAAATGCACCATGAGTTATCTCAACATATATACTTGGTTGTTTGTTGAGAGATGCACATGGGGTGGTGACCCTAAGGAGGAAACCATGTGGGTGATTTTACTAGGAGGTAAGAATAAGGCTCCAAGGATTAAGCATTAATGCTTTTGTCATTCTCTTGTATTAATTCCATTTGGAACTAAGTCCGGACTCGGGCTCATGGGCTCATGAGGCGTAATATTGGCGCACTTTGCAAATTAAGTCACAACTTCGTGTACACTCATCAATTCGCGACGAAACTTGCGTCATTGGACTATTTTGGCGGGCCCACAATCCCACTCAACGGGCGATTTTGTGAACAGCCCACCGAAACCTAAAATTGGACATACCGTTGGGTTCGTCTCATCAAAAAAATCTGTAGACATATAGTTTGACGATTTTAGAGACCGTAGATATTGGCACGCATTTCGGTGCAAAGCGGGTCCAACGGCGAATATCATTTTGACCCAAAATTACGATTTTACCCCCGTTCCAGAATTTAACTTTTGGACAGGCGTTCCCTAGGCATATCTTATTTTCCAAACTTGTTCGTGATGTTTGTTGCAGCATCCGGAGTCATCTGCGGGATTTGGCTTTTCTTGTTTTGTTTATTTGTCGGTTCGAGCTATTGGATTATTCTCTTTTGCACATAACCTCAGGCAAGATAGCTTGCCATCTTTACTGCTTACATTTAGCTGCATTTTATTTCAGTTATTGTATCTATATTTCTTGTTTATTATTTTCTTCTTGCGTGTGGACCTATAGAGTTAAGAGACTTTCGTCAATAGAGTGCATGTCATTAACTTTGTCACGATTGTATCACGAGTTGTGTGTGAGTTGTGAGTATCATGTAGTGGTCACTTGTATGTTGGCTGATCACCCGTGCACATGCGTAGAAATAACTGTCAGTAGATGCATGTTAGAAGACTTGACAGTTATCTATTATAAAACCGTGTGGTAGAAATGACACGTGTTGGTGTATCGAGGTTACGATGCATGTACAGTATCATTGGGGGGAGGGGACAGCTATTAGCGTAGGGACTACATTTATTTTTACATGCATTTTGGGCCGAGGGTGACTCTTATGAGCACTACCTTCTGCCCAGGGCCGATAGTAACTCGGATGAGCGCTACTTACTGCCACTCTTTATTTACTCTGCTGATCCTACAGTCCCTGCGTAGAACGTTGTCCTCAAAGTACATATTACATAGATGGTTAGGAACCATGTTGTGTTGTAGTTTATAGTATTTTACTTATGTAGTTATAATGGCATGTTCTTCCTGTATCTTACTACGTCCCTCTGAGGATCTGGTTATCTCTCCAGGTGTGTGCTTTCATTGTTTACTGCAGGTGTTCTAGCCAAGATTGTGGACGTCTCCATTTCTTCGAAGATGATCGCTCTTGGTTCATCTTGATACTTTTATGGATCATTTTCTTGTATACTTTATCTCCTTTTGATAGTTGGTAGTGGACTTTATCTCCGCCCAATGATTGTACCATAAATATTCAAGTTGATTTTATATTATTATTCTTTTTATTGTTGATGAGATTTAGTTTGTCTTGGATTACTACATTTTACAGCTTATGTATACATACAAGGTTTCCATATATTGGAGTGTGCTTCGTATGTATGCAGCTGGCATGATACGTATCTGGTCCCAAGTATTTTAGGACTGGGGCGTTACATGTTTTTGGGCTCATGCGGTCCATGCGACCATGAAGCCATGCGGCTCATACAACCAGACTGCTGCTGCCGCATGGAGGGCTCCGCTGACTATGCCGATTACAAGTTAGTTATGGAAAGACTGATTCAATGCGATTAATTCAGATCCACTTTTTGTGGGATTTGAATTAATTTTGTTGCTATCTTTGTGGGATTTGAATTAATCTCGTGCTATCTTTTTGGGATTTGATTCAATCTTTCCATAACTGAAGAGGCGGCTAGGGTTTCCACCCTCTCCCTATATATACTCTCTTCTGGTCTTCTTTGTGGGCACTACGAATTTTAAAAGTCAGAAAGGAGAAAGAGAGAGGAGCTGCTGCCGCCATTGCAAGTCCATCCGAGGAGTCAGAACAGAGGTGACTTCGAGCGTTCCACAAGTTCTTCAACTTGCTGGTTCCTGGAAGCAATTTGTGTGGGGCGAATCTTGCTTTGAGCAACGGTGTTTTGACACCCCAGCATTTTTCTTCTTCTCATCTTTCTCTAGATTATTGTAACTCGTTCTGTCCCAATTGCAACACGTTTGCAAGGAAGAACGAGAGATCTTCTCTTCTCTATTTTCCTCATCCATGTTGTAATCGGGTTATTTGGTCTTTTGTATCATCGTAGATCTCGATTGCATCAGTTTTACCATCTGTGATCAAGCCCCGGGAATAACAATCTCAAAGCAAGATCCTTATAGATGGAAAACATTAATGCTTCGCTCGTCCAATCGGACTACTACAAGTTGGAAAAGTTCGATGGAGAGCATTATCAAGTCTGAAAGAGAAAGGTTTATCTAACTCTTCAACTAAAAGACGTTGATCATGTTCTGTTGGAGGAAAAACCTTCTGTTCCAGACATTGGATCTACTGCCGCAATCAATGCGGCTACCAAACTCCAGGCCAAATGGAGAAAGAAAAATAGCATCTACAGGCTTCTCATCCTGGATGCTATGGAGGATTCCCTGGCAGAATCCTACTCGAAGAAGGAACTTGCTAGAGACATATGGGAGTCTGTGGAAAAACTGTATGAAGAAGACAGAACAGGAGCAAGATGTTTGTGGTTAAAAAATATCACAAATTGCTCTTTGAGGACGAGAAGTCCATGTTGCCACAGGTGAAGGAATTTCTGAAGCTACGTCAGAAACTGGAAGACGAAGAGATGCCCCTTCCCGACAAGTTTGTCGTTGGAGGGATCATCTCAAAACTTCATGCTGGATGGAGTACCTTCTATACAAGGATGCTCAGAAAGAAGCTAGACATTAGCTTGGAGATCTACTTCAAGAGATCCATGTTGAGGACGAGATACGTTCCCAACAGAAGGTGGACACTCTGTCCAAATAGTTGGCTAAAGCCAATCTAGTACAGACAAAAGATCCCAAGGGGAAGCAGGCGGCTTCTCATCCCAAGAAGAAGGACTTCACTAATCTAATAGTGAAGGGTCCTTCATTCAAGCAACAGAAGACTAAGTCCCACGTGACTTGTTACAATTGTGGCAAGAAAGGCCACTACAAGAGTGAATGCAGATCCAAGCCTAAACAATCAGAGAAAGGTGAGCCTAATAAGGTTTCATTGGTTTCTAACATTATTGCTATGATCGCACAGGTCACAACTGTGGGGGTTGACTCTGACTGGTGGATAGACACAGATACGACTTGCCATGTCTGTTCTGGCAAGGAATGGTTCGTCACGTACCAGCCGATATCTAACAAGGTTGTCATGGCGAACCCGGCCCAAGCTAAAGTTCTGGGGATCGGGACTGTGGAGCTGAAACTCACTTCTGGGAACACTCTGACGCTTCAAGGTGTGAAGCATGTTCCGGTGATTGCCAAGAACCTGATCTCTGGGAGCCTGCTTTGCAACGCAGGCTTGTGGATGGACATCAATGCTGGTCAGATGGTGATGTCCAAGAAGGGAACATACTTCGGAAAGGCTTATCAAACAGAAAGAATGTTTAAAATTCAGCTTGTCAACCAGTTTGATGACATTAATGTAGTTGCATTTTCTGATTATTCTCTTGAATTGTGGCATAATAGACTAGGACATGTTCATAGTAAAAGAATTAACAAAATGTCCAGTATAGGACTTATCTCCAAATGTGGGGGTAAGGTAGAGAAGTGTGAAGTATGTGCTCAGACAAAGATCACAAAGAAACCATTTCATCGGGTCAATCGAAGCACAGATCTTTTGGAGTTGGTGCACTCTGATATCTGTGACTTCAAACAATTCTCTACAAAAGCCGGAATGAAGTATTTCATAACCTTCATCGATGACTTCTCAAAATACGCGTTCGTCTACTTACTCAATTCTAAAGATGAAGCGTTCGAGAAGTTCAAGGAGTTCAGGGCCGAGGCTGAACGACAAACTGGACAACAACTCAAGAGGCTAAGAAGTGATCGAGGCGGAGAGTATCGGTCTCATGAATTCACATTTTTTTGCAAAGAACATGGAATCATAAACGAGACTACTACTCCGTATTCTCCTCAATCTAACGGAGTAGCGGAGAGAAAGAACAGAACATTGACAGAAATGATGAACTCAATGCTGCTAACCGCGGGTCTTCCTAAATGCTACTGGGGAGAAGCTGCATTGACGGCTACTTTTATTCTAAATAGAGTGTCATATGCAACTTCGGACGTAACTCCTCATGAACTCTGGTTTAAAGTCAGACCAAACTTGAATGTCATTCGAGTGTGGGGGTGTCTGGCGTATGTGAAGCTCCCAGATCTGAAGATTCAGAAGCTGGGGACAAAGAATACGAAGGTGATCTTCTTCGGGTATGCCGAGAAGAGTGATGCTAGGAGATTTCTTAATATTGAGTTAAATCATATCATCGAATCTCGCGATGCAGAATACTTTAAAGACAAGTTTGCGAAAAACAAAAACATTGTTCTTTCGGACATTCCGAAAATTGATGTAGGTGCAAATGAGACTGAAATCTCATATGGGCTAGTAGTCCAGGAAGAAGCTGTTGTTGATGAAACAACTCTTGTACCAGAACTCGTAGAACCGTCAGCAAAGCGAGCGAGCAGACCTAATAACTTCGGAGATGACTTTGTCACCTATCATGTGGAAGCAGATCCGCTTATCTATGATGATACGATAAAGACCAGAGATGTTATCTTCTGGAAGGAGACAGTGAATGACGAGTTTGACTCTATCACCTCCAATAACACATGGGTGTTGATAGATCTACCTGAAGGAGAAAAGCCCATCGGATGTAAATGGATCTTCAAGAAGAAGATGAAGGCAGATGGAACTATTGACAAGTTTAAGGCCAAGCTGGTAGTCAAGGGATTTTCTCAGAAACAGGGGATAGACTACTTTGACACGTATGCTCCAGTAGCTCGGATGACCACCATCAGAATGTTAATCGCTCTAGCAGCTATACATAAGTTTGTGATACATCAGATGGATATAAAAACAACATTCCTGAATGGGGAGCTGACCGAAGAGATTTACATACAATAGCCAGATGGATTTGTCGTCAAAGGTCTTGAAGACAAAGTCTGTAAGTTGGTAAAATCATTATATGATTTGAAGCAAGCTCCCAAGATGTGGCATGAGAAGTTTGACAAAGTTATTAGGTCAAACGGCTACCGAGTCAGCGAGACGGACAAATGTGTTTGAACAAAGTTCGTTGATGGAAGAGGAGTCATCGTTTGTCTATACGTGGACGACATGCTAATCCTAGGTACGGATATAGGCTGTGTCACAGAGACAAAGAAGTTCCTCTCAACCAAGTTCAGTATGAAGGACTTGGGGGATGCAGATGTCATCTTGGGCATAAAGATCATCCGGAAAGACACTGGAGTAGCGCTGTTACAATCTTACTACATTGAAAAGATGCTCACACGCTATGGGTATAAGGATCTTCCAGGGATCGATACGCCATACAGGGGTGATCAGAAGCTGAAGCCAAACTCGAGGGAAAGCGTCAGACAGCTGGAGTATTCCAGCGTTATCGGAAGTTTGATGTACGCAACCACTGCCACAAGGCCTGAAATAGCTTTCGCCGTAGGAATGCTGAGTTGGTTCATAAGCAACCCAGGGATTGAGCACTGGAAAGCTGTGAAGCGGGTGATGAGATATCTCAAGAAGACTCAGACATATGCACTGTACTACAACGGGTATCCGACAGTAGTGGAAGGCTTCAGTAATGCTAGCTGGTGTTCAGAGGTAGAAAGCAAGAGATCTACAGGAGGATATGTCTTTTCCTTGGATGGGACTGCTATATCGTGGAAGTCGAAGAAGCAGACTATACTCTCTCGTTCCTCCATGAAATCTGAATTCTATGCACTTGAAACTGCAGCAGATGAAGCAGAATGGCTTCGGAAGCTCATGTATGATCTTCCAGTGGTTGGGGCTCAGATATCGGCGATACCAATATACTGTGACTTCCAGGCGACTGCGACGGTGGCATCAAAAAATAGATCCTGTGGAAGGTTGGCTTAAACGCCTTAATGAGTTCTCAGGCAGAGTGAATGCCTGGTGTGCTTTACAGGAAGCACGGTAGAGCAGCACTACAAGGAGTGAAACTCCATGCTACAGTGGGGTGACTCCACCATAAGGTTCCCAGGTCTGGGGTAATGCTTCGGCTTTGCAAGCCAAGTCATAACGGCGTAGCACCGCAAATAGGCAGGTAGCCTAATGTTGTATGACGTAATTAAAGAGTTGTAAACAGCACTACAAAGGGGAGGATGGCCCCATGTTACAGTGGCACGACACCACGATGAGGTACCCAGGTAGGGGTAAAGTCTCGGCATTGCAAGCCATGTCGTTGCGACGTAACACCGCAAGGAAGCCTTAGGCTTCATGCTGAGTAGATAGGTACTACCAAGAGGCTGAGACCTCATGCTACAGTAGTATGACACTACGATGAGGTTCCCAGGTTGGGGTAATGCCTCGACTTCAGGCCATGTCATAGCGGCGTAGTACCGCAAGGAAGCGCAAGGCTTCATGCCATGTCTCTTTAAAAAAGAACTCACCTATAGTGTATGGAAAGAGATATCAGGCCGTCTCTTGAGGGTAAACTTGTAGACGTCCAAAATTATACACTAAAACCAGGCTGGCACAGGGCCTTTAATGTGCAGGCAGAAGCACACGTAACTACACTTTGTGAGTGGGAAGAATTACAATTGGTGCAGAATTCAAGGCGTAGTCTATTCTTGTATCACATTGTTATTTAACCCATGCGGGAAGATTCAAGTCGTCAGCGACATCTATCCTAATACAAAATGGACAGTTACTGTGGGGAACGCTTAACCCTGGACACATATATATATGATGTGATATGTGGGAGATTGTTGGTGCTTTCTTTACATGGAGAGAGCTTGCTCTCAACATGCCTTGTAAAATTTTAGTCCCACATCGGAAATGCACCATGAGTTATCTCAACATATATACTTGGTTGTGTTGTTGAGAGATGCACATGGGGTGGCAACCCTAAGGAGGGAACCATGTGGGTGATTTTACTAGGAGGTAAGAATAAGGCTCCAAGGATTAAGCATTAATGCTTTTGTCATTCTCTTGGATTAATTCCATTTGGAGCTAAGCCCCAAAGGGGCTTAGCGATTCGGACTCGGACTCGGACTCATGAGGCGTAATGTGGCATTTTGTTGGCGCATTTTGCACTTAGCACGTCAGCAGTCATGCGGCTCATATGTGGCCATGTGGTCTTATGCGGCATGCAGCTCATATGCGACCTCATGCGGTCCATGCGGCTCATGCAGCCATGCGACCATGCGGCTCATACGGCACATGCGGCCATGCGGCCCATGCGGTCCATACGGCTCATACGGCTCATGCGGTCCATGCGGTCCATGCGGCTCATGCGGCTCATGCGGTCCATGCGGCTCATGCGGTCCATGCGGCCATGAGGCCATGCGGCTCATGCGGCCAGGCTGCTGCTGCCGCATGGAGGACTCCGCTGACTGTGCAGATTACAAGTCAGTTATGGAAAGACTGATTCAATGCGATTAATTCAGATCCACTTTTTGTGGGATTTGAATTAATTTCGTTGCTATCTTTGTGGGATTTGAATTAATCTCGTTGCTATCTTTTTGGGATTTGATTCAATCTTTCCAAATAAAGAGACGGCTAGGCTTTCTACCCTCTCTCTATATATACTCTCTTCTGGCCTCCTTTGTGGGCATTACGAATTTTAGAAGTCAGAAAGGAGAAAGAGAGAGGAGCTGCTGCCGCCATTGCAAGTCCATCCGAGGAGTCAGAACAGAGGTGACTTCGAGCGTTCCACAAGTTCTTCAACTTGCTGGTTTCTGGAAGCAATTCGTGTGGGACGAATCTTGCTTTGAGCAACGGTGTTTTGACACCCCAGCATTTTTCTTCTTCTCATCTTTCTCTAGATTATTGTAACTAGTTCTGTCCCAATTGCAACACGTTTGCAAGGAAGAACGAAAGATCTTCTCTTCTCTATTTTCCTCATCCATATTGTAATCGGGTTATTTGGTCTTTTGTATCATCGTAGATCTCGATTGCATCAGTTTTACCATCTGTGATCAAGCCCCGGGAATAACAACGAGCGTCATCTATGTGTCAGAGTAACTCGGAGCTGAAGGTATCGAAGTAGAGTTCAGAAAATAGCAGTTTGAGGATCTGTCCATACCCGATCGTGTTCAGACCGAATTCAGTTATGTCGAGTTTGGACCAAGTTTGTTGTATTTTAGACAGAACACTTTAACATGGGATGTTCGAGTTCGTTTTGATTTTGGCCCATGTGCAGCACTGTTCTGCCAAGTCTGACCAAATTCGATCGTCAGGCTGAGACGAATTCGAGGCATGTTAATCAACACCATTGGATCAAATCAAAAGTCCAGATTTAATGTGATTTATAGGGGGTATATATGGTGTTTTCTAACCTAGAAACCATCCATCAATCTACAGAGATAGAGATCAATGCTTTGCAACATTTGGAGAGAGAGAAAGAGGGATTGATTATTACATTGAAGCAAAGATAGTTTTGGATAGTTTTTCTCTTCGTCTTTGTTCTTAGGATCTGTAATCAGTTTTCATCTTCCAAGTAGTTGTGGTAATCCGTTTGGATCGATAAGAAGTCTATAAGGAGTCATTGTACTTTCTTATTTCATTAGTGAAGGCTTTTCAAGGTTGGATTTCGATCGTCGCGTGGTTCTTCCTGCAAGGATTTTTCACGTCAAAATCGTTTTGTTTGTGTTGTTTAGCTATGTGTAATTTTTGGCGATTTGATTTTTTTTTCTTCGCTTCTCTCGTAGTCTTTTTGGACTGGGAAAGCGGTTTCCGCGTTTCGTTTACAACATACTTGAAATTAATTATAAGTTTCTAACTTTCTAATAGTTCCTTTTTCTCTGACTGTAGCAATGCAACTTATTTTAAAGTTCACTAGTTCTTGCCGAGCATGAATTCTAAACTTGTTTAAAGATAGTTGAGACATGTCACCTCACACCCTCAAATATATAAGCAGGCACAATAAGCTTATACTCTCTCTCTCTCTCTTGCCACAGATGATGAAGAGGGTTAGCGAAGAGAACATGACCTCCAGAATAGTCATTTATGTGATACTGACCTTATTTTTCCTCAGCGTCACCTCTGTCTACTACTTCCCTCTCTTTGGAACATACATACCAATACCATACTGGAGTACTTCGCTACTGCATTCCCCCTCAGCTCCACCACCTGTCGACCATGTCGACGTCCACGGTCCGATAGAGAGCGCGAACGCAGAGCGGAAGTGCGACCTCTTCAAAGGAGAATGGGTGCTGAACCCGAACCCGCCGTACTACACAAACGACACATGCTGGGCGATCCACGACAACCAGAACTGCAGGAAGTTCGGTAGGCCCGACGACGACTTTACGAAGTGGAGGTGGAAGCCCAACGACTGCACGCTGCCGATGTTCAACCCTGCCCAGTTCCTGGAGATGGTGAGAGGGAAGTCGCTGGCCTTCGTTGGGGACTCCGTCGGAAGGAACCAAATGCAATCTTTGATGTGCCTCTTGAATCGAGTAAGTCTTATCTCAATACGTCTGTATTCATTTATCTGTCTATACTTAGGCCTCCTTTGGTTCGCGGAATGGAAAGGAAAGGAAACTAATTTCTTGGTATTTTCTTTCCTTTAGAAAATTATAATTCCTCTAAACTTTTCTTTCCGATGTTTGGAAAGATCGGAATTATAGCCGGAATATATCTTTAATTTCTATTATAGTGTTTGGTGTTTGTAAGGAAAGGAAACAAATCAAGTCAATTTTTCAAAAATACCCTCGTGCTAATAAAAATAATTATTACTTAGAAATATTTTTGTCTAAAAGATATTATGGATAAAAATGATAAATAATATTATGAACATGGATATTTTGGTCAAAATTTTTTGTAATAAATGCGAAAAAGTTGGAGGGAAAGTGATTTCTTAGATAAATGGGAGGAATCACTCTCCCTCCTATTTTTCTACCTCTTGGGAATCATTTTCCCTTTCTAACAACTTTTCTTTGGCTCCCAAACATAGGAAAGGAATCACTTTTCTTTCCCAAGCTCAAATTCCGGTAACCAAACGAGGCCTTATAGTAACTATTATTGAGGAGAGGTATAAGACTCGGAGAGTTTTAGACTCGAACCACCGTGTCCCGATCATATAAAAAAGAAAGAAAAAAAAAATTAATTATTAGCTGATCAAACATTGTTTTTTCTTTGATAAAATCACAAAATAGGATAATCACAGCTCTCTTAAGAATGAGTAGGTATATTTTTGTCCAGATAGAATTTGTTACTAAAATATTTTTCTTGTGTTTTCTTTTTTCCTTTTTGTCCTTTTTTTTAATTTTTTTGAAGATTTTTTCCGTTTTTTTTATATTGCTTTTTTTTCCTTTTCTTAATTTCTTTTTCTACTTTCATTTTATGTTTTTTCAGTTTCTTAAGAATGTTTTTTTTAGAATTATTTGGTTTTTGTCTTTTTACTTTAAGAACTTTTTGGGTTTTTTGACCTTTTTCATTTTTTAATTTTTTTATTTCTTTACTTCTTTATTTTTTTCTTATTCTTTTGTTTTTTTAAATTTTAAATTTTAAATGTTAAATTTTAAATATTTTTAGTTTTTTTAAGTTTATTATTATTATTTTATTAATTTAATAACTTATTTTTAGTTTTTTCATTTTTCATTTTTAATTTTTTAATTTTTTAAATTTTTTATATTTTAATTTTATTAAGTTTTCAATTTTTAGTTTTTAAGTTTTTTAAATTTTGTGTTTTTTATTTTTTTTATTTTTCTTTCTAAGTTTAAATTTATTTTAATTTTTAAAATTTTCTATATTTTAAATTTTCTAATTTTTTAAGTTTTTTATTTCTTTAATTTTTTAACTTTTTATTTTATAGTTTTCTTATTTTTATTTTCTTAAATTTCTAATTTTTTAATTTTTTTAGTTTTTTAATTTCCAAACCTCTATAGATTATTAATTTTTAATTTTTAAATTTTTAGTTTTTAAATTTTAAATTTTTTATTTTAAATTTTCATATTTTTTAATTTTTTATTTTTTTAATTTTTCTAATTTTTTAATTTCTTCATTTTTTAATATTTTTAGTTGTTAGTTTTTATTTATTTATTTTATTGTTATTGTTATTATTGTTATTGTTATTTATTATTATTATTATTATTTCTAGGAATATTTGTATATTCACCACACATGGGAACATAATTATATATGGAATTTAATTGCAGAAAGTTTAAATTACTAAAATATAGAATTCTCACCTATATAGTATTCCACATACCAAACTCCCCCTTAATTCTATATAAAAACTCTGACCAGTGTAGTAGAAGGTCGAAACAAACACTTAGAACTTTGTCCTTTCAGAATTTAGATTTTGTACACCGACGAATTCAAATAAGATAACGTGCCTCTACATGACAACTCAATCCCTTTTTAATATATATATACATGTGGTAACATTTTAGTCCAAAATTTACATCACAACTCAATCCCACCTTTTACCTTGCTTACCCTAATTACACTTGTCATATCCGATTTTTATTGACTTGTGTAAGCGGGAACAGATGTAAGGAGGCCGACATATGGGCCATGGCTCATGGTGTTATGTGAGTCGAGCAACCCAAATCCCATCTTGGGATAGGCCCAGTAAAAATTGGGCTAGGACAGTCCAGGCCCGATAAATGTGTGGGACCGGCCTAATCCACTATTAATTCGAGTCAGACTTTATTTATCCTCCCAAACCTATGGTCGTCCTAGCTCAGCCAGTTCGCCCTAACAGGTTTGGGCAAGGTTTTCCCTCTTAGGTTCGTTGGACTAGCCTATATCGGCCCAAACTGCCCCGTTCTGAAGCCTGAGCAAAACCTAATCCAATCCCTCCAAGGTCCCACAAATAGCTAACATTTTTTTTTTACCATTTTAACCCCTCACTTCCCCTAAACCTAATCATATTATAACATTAGAGGGTGTTTTTTTTTTTAAAAAAAATAGCCCTATCGACCATATTTTGAGTAATAAGATATTTTGGAAGGTATTTTTACCAAAATATTCCTAATATTTACTCGTTTGTGAACATTAATTAGGGGCCTTTATTATTTTTGATCAAATACCTCTACAATATATAGTTATATTCTAAGGGTAATTTTCCTCATTTGGCCCCAAAAAATTGCTATAAATAAAGATTAATTCATCCTAATTTACCACGACAATTTTTTTTCTTTCTTTCAAGGCTTAATTTTAACATGATACTCATAACTATTCTAGTTTTTCAACTTGGTATCTTAAACTTTGATATTCATCAACATGATACCCTAAAAAAATTGACGAATCTACCCCCTTCCTCGCCTAACCCCCCCAACCTTCCACCCTGCTGCACCAACCCCAGGCCCGCCCCTACCACCCCCTAACACCCCACCCTCGTAGCCTACCCCTGCCCACACACCTGTAACCCCCACCTGCCCCCCAACCCCATGTCGTGCCCCTACTCCATTGCCGCCCCCACCCTCGTCCCCCTCCCCTATTGCACTCTTGCCGAAGCCCCCTCCCCCCGCAACTTCCCCCAACAACACCCCCTCTCTCGTTGCACGCTATCGTTGTTGCTGCTACCGTCGCGGGCTGTCGCCTGCGGGTGTTATCACTGTCGAGTGCTGATGTCGCCGCCATCGTCGTTGCCTTTGTCGTCATTGCTGCTATTGCTGTCGGAGAGAGAAAGTGGGAGATGGGGGTAGTTTTGTCCTTTTTTAGTATATCAAGTTGATGCATTTTAATGTTTAGGATACCAAGTTGAAAACTAGATTAGTTTATTCTGTGGATTAGGTTGTTCTTCACTGCCATGGAAAATGAACAACTATCATACTAACCTCTTGGTCCGCAACCTCGGAGGTACATGACAACGGAGGTGGAGGGCAGCAGAATTTTTCCAAAATTTGGAAAGACTTAAGCAGAGTTTATAATGATAATATTGCAGGAAGAAGAAGACTCTCAGGTGCAACTTATGTTTAATGAATGATTGAGAGAAACAATTCAAATGGCTACCAACGATTTGCACAGAAAAACTACTTAGGCAACTAGAGATAATTGTATTTATTATCTATCTCTTTAGTAAGATAAGGAGCCAAGGACCATGGGGTATGGAGGGTAGAGATATAAAACAAATTTATCTTGAGGAAATGTCTATGTTAGTTTATTTAGCTATCAGTATTAGGAACTTAGGAAGTCATAATTATCATGTATCAGTTGGAAGACTTAGTTGTAATAATTCTTTTGTACTTAATATTTTATTTATTATTTTTCAATATATGTTATTATTGTTAGATAAATATTTTATGCTTGTTGATATAACTTATGTTCTGCGTTTGAAATTATGGGTTGATTGATCATCGAACGCGATTACGATATTTGGCCATACAAATTAAATTAAAGGGTTCAACCCCTAATCGCAAGTGCCATAGAGGAAGCTTGTAGAGAGGCTGGAAATCCAAACGCAAAATATAATTAATCAACAAATACTATACAATAGTATATACTGGAAATTTTCAATTATATAAAATTTATTGATTTTCTTACTATTTTTTAATAATGAGCTTATGTTTTTAAAATAGTGACCACAAAGTGGACAGATTTCTTAACATATTAGTCTCAAAACGTAATGGGCCCAATATTTAATCTTTTTTATCTTGGATTTTGGGCCAAATTGGGTTTAGGTTTTGTCTAGCACGAACTTGCTCATACTTGGTTCTGGACCAGACTGGATTTAGGGTTTTTGTCTCCAACCCGGACCAGTCCGTAGCTCAAGACCGTATTGGAGTAGCCTAACCCAGACCTAGTCAAACTCAGTCAAGACTTGGTCTGAGTCAGTCCGGCCCAACCTAATTAACACCTGTAGCCATGTGGCCTCCCCAAATATTTTCAAATTTTATTTTATGAAAAGCAAAAAAAAAAATTTAATTGAAAATAATCACTTTCTCTGCTTTTTACCCTCACTCCATCATCTCTATTTTATTTCCAAACTTAGTGAAGTTATCTTAATTTGGTAACTTTAATTATCCTTAATTTATTGTGCTATTCGTTTTCTAGTTTTTGTGATAGTTCTGTGTTTATTTGTATGCTTATTTATAATAATCTAATATATTTACTTATAATGAGAGAGTAACTAAAAAAATCTAGGCATTGTAAATATAATGATGTAGTTTTTAATTGCTTTTTTGGTCATATACTTTAGGAGATGCAAAACCCAAAAGATGCATAACAAGTATTTTGTATTATTCTATGAAGTTTGATTATTTAATTTTTTGGTTGTCAAAAAAAACATTGTTCCACCTTAACTCCTGCAATGTTTTACTCCTAAACCTCTCCTTCATTTGGCCTTGCCCTAAAAACAACTAAACATTTCTTTATAGTAAGGCTTATTGGTTTTATATTTGAAGGCATAAAGGATGTGGCTAGACTGTCAATATCATTCTCTCAAATTATGCAACTTTGTATTAGATTTGTTGTATGGAACATCCAGTGCTGTATCGAGTAGAGTCAAGAGTCATTCAATCGTGGTGGACAACTTTTGGAATTGAAACGAAGTAAGCGTCCTGAGGAAATTGAACCTAGAGCTCTGATACCACTTTGCCACGTCCCGATCCAGAAAAACATCCGTTCTCGTATAGATTTAACCCGAATCGGTCGTCCTCGCTGGAGAGTGATATCGTATGAGTCTGGGGTTGCACTCGTACAAGACAAGATGACAGGTTCTTAATAATTGTTATTTTAATTCAATATTAGCAGCGTAAGAAAACATAGTCACATTTGGAGTTACACCTAGTATACGAAACAATTCTCTTTATTCATTAAGCAACGGAATTACAAAGGCTTTCAATAGCCCAAATAAATTTTCTAGATTGGCTTACAATACTCAAGTTCTCTTTTGCCCACAAAGGATTTCATCGTTCCATACATCATGTCTTCTATATCTCGGCCGCATCATCCTGTTGCATGTCCGAACGTCAATGCGGTCGCACGCCTCAAGACACTATGGCATTCCATGTCTCAGCACGTTCAAGCGATGCTCCGCCGTGAGTAATTAATACTCCCTATATCCTGCAAAAGTTGGTGGAGAATCAATACTAATCCTCTCTCGTACTGATCAAACCCACTTTACTAAACCAAAATCAAGTAATTATATGAATGATGCAGCTTAACTTGTGATCTTTCTATCTTTGCCTTAGGATCAGTTTTATGGAATATTGTAAGCAGTAAAACATGTATTTCATGTCAAGCATGTTATCATTATTTGCGTAAGCAAGCAGGCAATATATAGCAATCTCGTGTTGTTTCATGGCGACTTCTTACCAGCATCGACGCACTTACCCTTGCATCGACGCAACGTGAATGCGCCTACAATCATTTTCTGTCATGTTATAAGTGATCTTTGTATAGGATCTCTGTGTGCCTTCACTATTCAACCCACCGGCCCCTATCTATATGAAGATCACTGGCATTCATGATGGCAGAGTAGACTATCTTTCTCAAATTATGATCCTTACTGAAGGTCCCGCAATGCTCGTGCTCCCTTGGCACGGTACCATTCCTCCTATGCCGAACAGTCCCGGCGCCCCGGCGATCATGTTCGAGGAAACAAACCCGTACACGGGCTATATTCAAAGTCCATTTGATCATGCAATACGCATCTACCCATAAAACCAAACATAGTCTGGGTCTGAAACTCAGACTTTGTATCATTCCACATTTCTCACATTATCTTGAATTTTCTTACATTCTTTGTACGATTTTATTCTTTATTGACTTTGTATCATTCCACATTTCTCACATTATCTTGAATTTTCTTACATTCTTTGTACGATTTTATTCTTTATTTCGATGTTTCGTCGCCTCGATTCAATGTTCAAGGATCGACTCGAAGGTCCTAAACATTTCCAAGGCCGCATACTATACATTGGCAATTTCGTGATATTTGTGCCACAACTGCTTACTTCGCACATGAAGTGTGTTTTTCGATGTTCAATGACTTAACGTTCAATGATATGTGATTCGTGCATTTGATGCTCGCCCGACACTCTTTCAATATGCTAGACTTATGTTCATTCCCTCCGACTAATGCACTTGAGGCACGCCTCGATAGAGTATTCAATGTTCTACAGCTCGTGCACTAAGGCACTCACATCGATATAGTCTTTCAATGTTCTAGTCCTCTAATTCGTGCATGGAGGCACAAGTGACTCGTGCACTAAGGCACTCGTCGATACAGTTATCTTATATTCTTATGGCTTGTGCACCGAGGCGCTCGACGTTGCAGTATTTTGATATTTTTTGGCGACTCCTACATTTGATATACATTTCAATTCAATTGTTCTATCTTAGTGTTCGACATGCACTATGATTTCTTTAAATCAATCCACATCCGTGGACTCGATAGGATAACTTAGCATACAATGGTACATTTTATTAAGAATGTTAAAGTAGGAAAGAAGGGTCAAAGTCCTCCCACCTTAGTCGATATGCCTTGTCGTTTCGTCAAGCCGATGCGGCTCGATTTCATAGCTTTGTTTCACGGACAACTCTTATGACTTAGCCATTCGAGCACTTCGTGCTTCGTTGAACTACTCGACTAATTTGGCCTACCGTGCCCATGCCTCAGTTCGTTGCGAGACGATGCTTTGGTTCGGCGGACACCATTGCAAATAAGGCATAAGATCGACCTCTTATAATTCAGCGTAAAAGCTTAGCCTGCATACGAAATCAATTAAAATCAGTACTTGTTCAAATTATTCTTATGCTTTTGCATCCATTCGATTTATTGGGTCTTTGAACCGACTCAATGCTTTACCTTTCGGACCAACGTAACTCTTGCATCGATCCGACTCGATGTATTCCTCGGGTTAACTTAACTCTGCGAATCAACGACTCAGCATAATGCATCGTACAGAGCGGGGCATTACACAAATAGTGTCCTGTTGTGAGATACGTGTGTTGAAGCCCGTGAGTCCACCAGCCAAAAATTGTGATCGCATACGAGGCTCGTGACTACCTCATCACCAACGATGATCACATCGCCTCCATGTGTCGAGGCAGCTGATGCTGTGTTCTTACTCTGCTTCCTCTTGTCGTCATTCTTCTCTCTCTTTCAAGTGAAATAGTTTTGTTTGATGTGACCCTTTGTAACGCCCCAGTCCCAAAATACTTAGGACTAGGTACGTATCCATGCCAGCTGCATACATACGAAGTATACTTCAATGGAAACCTCGTATGAATACATAAGCTGTAAAATACAGTAAACCAAGAGTAATCTAATCTCATCCATAAAAGAAGAAAAAAGATATCATATAATCAACTGTAATAAGTCTTTGTGTAAATAAAAGGTATAAGAAGGAATAGATGAAATAACAAGACTAGCCAAGTGCCATCATCTTCGAAAGGATGGAGAAGATTACGGTCTCAACAAGAACACCTGCAATATCACAGAAGCACACACCTGGAGAGATAACCAGGTCCTCAGAGGGACGTAACAAGATACATAAAGAACATGCCACATAACTGAATATATATACCATGTCATAAATCACAAGTAAAGTAAATAGTCCCACTCGTAACAAGATCCAATACCCCATCATCGAAACAGTGGACTACCCCTACAACCAAACAAGGACAAGGGGTAGTAAACTATACCGCGATGCGATATTGTCCCAAGCTACAAATAGAATGGGATGATATGACATTGACGAAGGTTACCTAACCATTCTAATGTGTTTATGCAATAAGAACAAACCTTCAACACATGCGCACTATAGCTCAGTAGCAGTAATCTCAGGTATGGTCCCATCAGGATACCAGGGACCTCAAAGTATAACATTCATCGAATGTCAGAGGCCAGCAGTAAATCAGGTATCAGGATCCAAGACCGTATCTTCTGCGGAGATAACCGACAATAGGGAAGTGCATAGTTGGCCTATACGTTAAGGAACTGTTCTTCACACCCAATGCCTAACAGAGTCACATCCATGACTCATATACCTCTACTAACTGCTAAGTCTCCTAACATGCCTCTATTAGCAGTTAGCCCTAACGCATGCGCATGGGGGATCAACCCACACACAAGAACCTCTACATGCTACTCATCTCACACATCCTCGTGGTACAACTGTGTCAAGGCATATGCAATACACTACAAACGGTAGTCTCTTAACTCTAAGTCCATATGCAATTAAAGGATAATATAAAAGTATATCTAATATCACTGAACAGACAGTAAATCAAGAACGATAAGAACTGAAAATAAATGAACATTGATATGTAATAAAATGTAAACTGAATATAAACAGTATAATGACAAGGTATCTTGCCTGAGGTTATGTGCAAAAGAGAATAATCCAATAGCTCGAACTGACAAATAAACGAAGCAAGAAAAGCGAAATCCCGCAGATGACTCCAGATGCTGCAACAAACATCACGAACGAGTTTGGAATAAAAGATATGCCTAGAAAACATCTGTCCAAAAGTAAAATTCTGGAACAGGGGCAAAATCGTAATTTTGGGTCAAAACGATATTCGCCGTTGGACCCGCTTTGCACCGAAATGTGTGCTAATGTCTACGGTCTCTAAAATCGTCAAACTATATGTCTACAGATTTGTTTTGACGAGACGAACCTAACGGTATGTCCAATTTTGGATTCCGGTGGGTTGTGCACAAAATCGTCCGTTAAGTGGGATTGTGGGCCCGCCAAAATAGCGTCCCGATCAACGGTCTCAGAATTGGACCAAACTTGGCTCACAGGACAAAAAAATATTTCGAGTCCAATGGCGCAAGTTTCATCGCGATATGATGAGTGTGCACAAAGTTGTGACTTAATTTACAAAGGATCGATACAGGGGTATCTCGACGGATACGCACTGATTTTGTCGCGCATATGCAACAAAATCGGGTTTCGTCAGTTCCCACACGTCGACAACATCCATACGCACCTTTCGATGCATATAGTGCACGACCACGTCGCCCGGTTTGTCGGGACGCACGTCGTATCGGGTATTATTTTCTCTTTTTTGAAAACAGAATTTATAATTTTTCGGAAAACTTTAACAACGTGTAACTTTCTACATACTAGATGAAAAGTAATTCCAGAAGGTGCGTTACAATCTCGGTGATGTTGTCTTTGACTGCCTTTAATTAGTTTCTACAAAATTTTATTGTACGTAAAGAAAATTGGCCGACAAGTTGGTATTTTCCCAACAGTTTTTAATATTCAGAAAAGTGGGTTTTTTTCCAACTTCGTCTCAATTTTTCGAGCAAGTTGGATGGCCATGTCGAAATCCACCTGGGGAATCTCGAAGAGGGTCATATGGGCTTTCTACACGAATTTACGGAATAAAAAACGAACAAGAATTGACAGAGAAATTGATCGGGGAAGTGGGATACCTGAAAGTGGAAATCTGTTGTTTTATTGTTGTTGTTGTTGTCGCCGTGACGATCGGGAGGCGGAGATGTTGTCGCTCCGGCGAGGCTGACACGCACGTCGAGGAGAGGGAGGAGGATGGAGGTGAGAGGAGGAAGAAGGTGGACGAAGAGATTTGGATTTTAGGATTTTCCAAAACTCATATATATATATATATATATATATATATATATATATATATATATATATATATATATATATATATATATATATATATATATATATATATATATATATATATATATATATATGTTGGTGGGGGGGTCGGCCAACCATATACTAAGATGCTGCTTGCTTTAAGGGTTGGCCAAGCAAGCATGCCGTTGCTTGCTATTTAGCATTGTGTGGTCGGTTCCCACATGGTGGGGCCTACCACATGATATAGTTTATATTTTTTTTTCCCTTTTTTGCTTTTATCTTTCTATATATATCAATATATATATGTATATGTATATGTATATGTATATGTATATGTATATGTATATATCCAAAAATCTATTTAAATCCAAATAACACTTTAAATGTCATATATCCAATTATTTAATATATTTAAATATATTTACCTATATATATAAATCCCATTCACAATAAACCAACTCAAAATAATAATAATATTTAAATAGAATGAACATATTTATTTATTTTTCACAAAATAACTTAAGTAATAATAAAATAATAAAATCATCCCAATGGGTGGACTTATACCGTACACCCTTATCCGGGTCCAAAAATTTGTACAAATATTGCACGATATTATTTATAATAAAATACCAATAATAGTACGAATAATTAAATAATTAGAAATTGCACATAAAATTCTAAAATAATTTATAAAATGTTTGTATATATATAAAATATGCCTACATGGCCACATTTGGTCACACTACATGCATATATGGGCTTAAATTGGTTCGGGACCAATTCGGACTGGTTTGGACAAACCGGATCATCAAAAAATCAATATATAAAATAATATCTAAATAAAATATTTTAAATGCGTTATTTCACAACTCGGCCTGGTTTACCTAGTTCGGACTGAACTATGGCTAGGCCTCCTATGACATGGCTAATATACTGGTCAAAGAACACTGTTACATCTTTCGTGCCAAAATTCATGGTCGCCTTGTGCTCCAAACACAATAATGGCTAAGTTCATTTTTAATAATTAATAAAAATAATAAATTGTATAAATTAAATTTGAAGTCTAATAAAATAATAAAAAAATAATTTAAAAAATAGGGGTTTTACATCCTACCCAACTTACAAGAATTTCGTCCTCGAAATTTAGGATTTAATAGGGTACATAGGGTTGAGGGATAAGAAGAGTTCATAAATACCAAAATGTAATTAAGGAGGCGATAAAACGTCGTTCAATACCACCGTGCAATAGAAAATTGTGGAGTTGGTATATACAAAAATATATCATGGTTATGGAATTGAATAAGGATTGCTAGCGAAGGTAACAAAAATTTGAATATCCAATTTTAGAGAACAGTAAGGAATTGAGTAGATCAAAGAGAATAAATTAGACATTTAGGAGACGTGATTCCCTAAGGGAGAACTGGATACTAATCGTCTTGGTCGAGGGTTTGATTAAGTGATGATTAGAATCACTCTCGTGCGTTCAAGAGGGGTTGGAAGGGCACAATAAAATTTCTAGGATTGGGGAGAAGAAGAGTTTAAGGTGAGGATATAGCCACATGAGTTGGTCGATGGCTATCTAAATTCGTGTTGAAATAACTGATAGAAAAACAAAAGGTGATATCTTGCATCTATCTATCATGTACAGTATCTGGTCTTTCTAATATAAGTAAGTAAAAACAATAAAGAGTTCAAGGATGATGCTATCGAGTACAAATACGTGGTTCATAGACGACGAAAATAATTCAAATGAGAGTTGTCATTACTGTCGCGGATGAGACTCTAAGGCAGGTTTAACTGTCTCTATCCGTATAGAATAAGATATGATAAGCGAACCAAAGTGCAATAGGTTGATCAGACCATCATGCACCGATTCTGATTAGACAATATGTTAGTGGGTGCACCCAATAAAATATGTCATGATCAAGCTTGATAACGAAATAAGCTCGCAAAACTGAAGCTACATTAGCAGCATGAGATAGTCAAAATATAAGCAAGGGAGGTACTGATGAGGGAAATTTTAAATAGTCCAAGATCTTTTAAAATCTAATTTCTGTACGAAGTTTGGGCCTGTGCAGTTGGATTGGTTGACTAGCTAAGTTAGGGTCCTCTGAAATTATAGTCTGAGCAAACTTATCAACATGAGTCACAAGGACAAAGGCTTTGTTGGACCGTGAGGTATTCTACCCAACTTATAAGAGTTAAACTAGTAGTGTGATGGGACAATGGGTCAAGCATTCAAGATAAAGCACAATTTTAAGCATTTAAGGAATTAAGTAGAACAAAATCACATATTGGGTCGAAAGAATTGAGTCGAGGTTGAATCCCTATCCGTGGTCAAAAAATATATCGGTATCATGATAAAGATTATAGTTTGTCCAGTTTGACTATAAGGGCATATCAAGAAATAGAGTACAAGAAGATGGGTTTTGGTGGGACATGATAGGTCTACATGAAGGTAGGCTCGTCTAGGTCTTACATATGAAATTTGTTAGAAGAAAAAGTCTAGTGTTGTGCTCCAAATATCCAAGTCATGGTAAGGGACGCCAAAAGATCTAAAATAGAAAGTGGGAATTCACGAAGTGATATTTAATGTACAAAAATAAAGAAGATCAAGTTAAAGCATGAAATAAAATTAATTAAAGAATCCAGTAAAACTAATAAGTTAGGGGCACAGTTCTGGTGAGAAGATAGTCTTCTGGATGAATACAGTCAAGGAACCATTAAATTATTATTCAAATGCAAATGGGTTAGAAGGTCGCAATTAAAAGATCTAGAATTAAAGGAAGGTCGAGTAAGTCAAGGTGGAGATACAACAACACTGGTGTATATACTACTATCATGGTCATAAGTGATATGGCAATTAGTGTGGAATACTTCTAACTCATTAGGGCTACCTTTGTGGCCTACCATTAATATTTTAACTCGTGTTTCCTCCGACAATTTCTGAATAAATATTAAAAAATTTAACCACAAAAATTTGTACTCACTCCAAGCCGTTCAAATTTATCATGACAAAAATTTAAATCACTTTCATAAATCTCAAAGCAAATTTTTATCATGTTTCTACTGACTTTTTCAAAATTTTACATTTACACTCCAACTTTTAAACTCAAGAAACTCATGAATCAAAATTTTTTTTATATCACTTCATAACTTTAAAACTCCAAAAATTTCTCCAATAACCCTCAAGATAAACTTTTAACATATCACGAATAATCTAAAATTTACAGCTCAATATTTTAACACACTCATCACATAACTTCTATTTCTAAGTCATTCAAACAAAATCACAACTTTTTAGATGGTAAATTTCTTTAATCAATCAAAATAACTTTTCACCACATCTTTAGTAACATTTTTTCAAAGATTGTAATATTAGCAATCTAACTTTAAACTCAATATTCAAATGATCTTATCAGTCATCAAATCAATTTTTTTTTCCAAAATTTCTAATCAATCTCGAATAAACCTTTATTGTGTCATAAATCAAATCTATATTTTTTTCTTCTTCTATCATTAATCCAAATCTTAAACTCAAAATTTTAAATAGGAGTTATCAATCGTAATTCATACAAAAGTTTAAAGTAGATCCTCAATTTGGTTATATATCCTTCAAAATATTTTTAACCAAAATTCTTAATAGCCTTACTCTCCAAACTTAAAATTCAAAATTTTACGAACTTATTAATTGGGAACCATACAACCCAATTTAAAACCAAGCTTTATCAACCGCCCTCGTAATCTTACAGCAGCATTTAAATTTCAAAATTCTTTTCAACTAACTTTATATTTGTTCAAGGATGTATAGCTATAATCCAATAAATCACAAATATCAATTCTTGAAAATCAATCAATTTCTTAAACCAAGTATGAAATTCTATAATTCCTCTTGTATTTAGTATTTAGAAATCTCAAGGTTAAAACTTTCCTTGGTAATATCCCGCTTTACCAACTACTAATCATTAGATCACACTAAAAAGCCTTTTTAACTCAATTAGAGTCTTGAATTTATTCCAATTGCCAATATAACCATTCTAGCCATGTGTTTTACCTATGAGCATATACTAGTGTAGTCATCTTCCTAGTTGACACTAAGCACGAAAATAAGAATCAACAGTAGAAAGAAATCAAGCAAGATGCAATTCAAGGAAGTCGAACGAGAGTTCGGAATTTCAAGCCAAGGGAAGAGGTCAAGCTGTATGGATGAGATTCCTAGATTCTAATCCTATGTTGCAGGCTCACATCGGTACAGTAACGTAACCGAAGTGACAAACTCGACCTGCATGGGCCACCATAAAAATATGTAATGCCCCAGTCCTAAAATACTTAGGACTAGGTACGTATCCATGCCAGCGGCATACATACGAAGTATACTCCAATATATGGAAACCTCGCATGAATACATAAGCTGTAAAATACAGTAAACCAAGAGTAATCTAATCTTATCCATAAATAAAGAATAAAAGATATTATATAATCAACTGTAATAAGTCTTTGTACAATACGTTGGGCGGAGACAAAGTCTACGACCAACTATCTCAAATAAAATGTACAAGAAGGAATAGATGAAATAACAAGACTAGCCAAGTGCCATCATCTTCGAAAGGATGGAGAAGATCACGGTCTCGATTAGAACACCTGTAATATCACAGAAGCACACACCTGGAGAGATAACCAGGTCCTCAGAGGGACGTAACAAGATACATAAAGAACATACCACATAACTAAATATATATACCATGTCATAAATCACAAGTAAAGTAAATAGTCCCACTCGTAATAAGATCCAATACCCCATCATCAAAACAGTGGACTATTCCAACAACCAAACAAGGATAAGGGGTAGTAAACTATACCACGATGCGATATTGTCCCAAGCTACAAATAGAACGTGGTGATATGACATTGACGAGGGTTACCTAACCATTCTAATATGTTTATGCAATAAAAACAAACCATCAACGCATGGACACTATGGCTCAGTAGCAGTAATCTCAGGTATGGTCCCATCAGGATACCAGGGACCTCAAAGCATAACATTCATCGAATGTCAGAGGCCAGCAGTAAATCAGGTATTAGGATCCAGGACCGTATCTCCCGCGGAGATAACCGACAATAGGGAAGTGCATACTTGGCCCATACGTTAAGGAACTGTTCTTCCCACCAAATGCCTAACAGAGTCACATCCATAACTCATATACCTCTACTAACTGCTAAGTCTCCTAACATGCCTCTATTAGCAGTTAGTCCTAACGCATGCGCATGAGAGATCAGCCCATACGTAAGAACCTCTACATGCTACTCATCTCACACATTCTCGTAGTACAACTGTGTCAAGGTATATGCAATACACTACAAACGGTAGTCTCTTAACTCTTAGTCCACATGCAATCAAAGGATAATAACAAAGTATATCTAATATCACTGAACAGACAGTAAATCAAAAACGGTAAGAACTGGAAATAAATGAACAGTGATATGTAATAAAATGCAAACTGAATATAAACAGTATAATGGCAAGGTATCTTGCCTGAGGTTATGTGCAAAAGAGAATAATCTAGTAGCTCGAATTGACAAATAAACGAAGCAAGAAAAGCAAATCCTGCAGATGACTCCGGATCCTGCAACAAACATCACGAACAAGTTTGGAATAAAATATATGCCTAGGAAACGCCTGTCCAAAAGTTAAATTCTGGAACAGGGACAAAATCGTAATTTCAGGTCAAAACGATGTCCGCCGTTGGACTCACTTTGCACCAAAATACGTGCCAATGTCTACGGTCTCTAAACTCATCAAACTACATATCTACGGATTTGTTTTGAAGAGATGAACCCAACGGTATGTCCAATTTTGGATTACGGTGGACTGTGCACAAAATCGCCCGTTAAGCGGGATTGTGGGCCCGCCAAAATAGCGTCCCGATCAACGGTCTCAGAATCAGACCAAACTTGGCTCACAGGACTAGAAAAATATTTTGAGTCCAATGGCGTAAGTTTCATCGCGATATGATGAGTGTGCACAAAATTGTGACTTAATTTACAAAGGGTCGATACGGGAGTATCTCGACGGATACGCACTGATTTTGTCGCGCATATGCAACGAAATCAGGTTCCGTCAGTTCCCACACATCGACAACATCCATACGCGCCTTTCGATGTGTATAGTGCGCGACCACGTAGCCCAGTTTGTCGGGACGCACGTCGTATCGGGTGTTTTTCTACTTGTTTGAAAACATAATTTATAATTTTTCGAAAAACTTTAACGTGTAACTTTCTACATAGTAGATGAAAAGTAATTCCAGAAGATGGTTTACAATCTCGGTTATATTATCTTTGACTGTCTTTAATTAGTTTCTACAAAATTTTAATGTACGTAAAGAAAATTGGCCGACAAGTTGGTATTTTCCCAACAATTTTTAATATTCAGAAAAGTGGGTTTTTCTCCAACTTCGTCTCGATTTTTTGAGTAAGTTGGATGGCCATGTCAAAATCCACCTGGGAGATCTCGAAGAGGATCATGTGGGATTTCTACACGAATTTACGGAATCAAAACGAATAAGAATTGCCAGAAAAATTGATCGGGGAAGTGGGATACCTTAAAGTGGGAATATGTTATTTTATTGTTGTTGTTATTGTCGCCGTGACGATCGGAAGGCGGAGATGCTGTCGCTCCGGCGAGGCTGACACGCACGCCGAGGAGAGGGAGGAGGATGGAGGAGAAAGGAGGAGAAGGTGGACGAAGAGATTTGGATTTTAGGGTTTTCCAAACTCATATATATATAACTTATATATATATATATATATATATATATTTTTTTTTTTTTATATATATATATATATATTTATATATATATATATATATATATATTATATATATATATATATTATGTGTGTGTGTGTGTGTGTGTGTGTGTGTGTGTGTGTGTGTGGAGGGGTCGACCAACCATATACTAAGCGCTGCTTGCTTTAAGGGACGGCCAAGCAGCCTGCCGCTGCTTGCTATTTAGCATTGTGTGGTCGGTTCCCCGTTGTGTGGCCGACCACATGATATAGTTTATATTTTTTTCCTGTTTTCTTTATCTTTCTATATATAAAATATATATCCATATGTGATATATTTTTTTTTTTTTATCTTTCTATATATATACCATATGTATATATATATAGATATATATATTATATATATATATATATATATATATATTTTATTTTTATTATATTATATAAATATTAAATATATTATTATATATATATATATATATATATATATATTATATATATATATATAGATTATATATATCAAATATATATATATATATATATATAAAATAATTATATATATATATATATCTATATAATTAGATATATATATATATATATATATATATATATATATATTATATTATATATATATATATATATATATATATATATATATATATATATATATATGTATATGTATATATCCAAAAATATAGTTAAATCCAAATAACACTTTAAATGTCATATATCCAATTATTTAATATATTTAAATATATTTACATATATATATAAATCCCATTCATAATAAACCAACTCAAAATAATAATAATATTTAAATAGAATGAACATATTTATTTATTTTCCACAAAATAACTTAAGTAATAATAAAATAATAAAATCATCCCAGTGGGTGGACTTATACCGCACACCCTTATCCGGGTCCAAAAATTTGTACAAATATTGCACGATATTATTTATAATAAAATACCAATAATAGTACGAATAATTAAATAATTAGAAATTGCACATAAAATTCTAAAATAATTTAGAAAATGTTTTGTATATACATAAAATATGCCTATACATGGCCACATTTGGTCACACTACATGCTTATATGGGCTTAAATTGGTTCGGGCCCGATTCGGACTGGTTTGGACAAACCGGGTTATCAAAAAGCAATATATAAAATAATATCTAAATGAAATATTTTAAATGCGTTATTTCACAACTCGGCCTGGTTTTCCTAGTTCGGACTGAACTATGGCTAGGCCTCCCACGACATGGCTAATATACTGATCAAAGCACACTGTTACATCTTTCGTGCCAAAATTCATGGTCGTCTTGTGCTCCAAACACACCAATGGCTAAGGTCATTTTTAATAATTAATAAAAACAATAAATTGTATAAATTAAATTTGAAGTCTAATAAAATAATAAAAAAATAATTTTAAAAAATAGGGGTTTTATACCTTTCTTGCTACAATGGTAGCACTCGGAGTCCTCATACCGATCCTTGGACTTCCTTCTGCTCTTGTCTCTGCACCCGCCTGGACCCTGACTTTTATTCTTATTGTGGTTCTTGGAAACAAACGCCTTTGAGTGGGATGTGGATGAAGTGCCCCAAGATCTCCTCTGCATCTCTTCATTCAGTACCCCACTCTAGGCGAACTCCAGACTGACCACGTCTTCTGGAGAAGAAGAAATCATGGACACCTGCACGGTCACCTGGGAGTTTGGCAACGTACACATCAACTATAGCCGTTGAACTTCGTTATCGAACTTGATTCCCATTGTGGATAAATGGTCAACCATGCCCTAGAGCTCACTAAGGTGATCTGTAGTAGATGTACCATTTTTGTACCATAGATCTGTCATTTGTTGGATCAGGAATATCTTGTTTATCCGATCTTTTTTGCGTACAAAGATTCTAACATCTTCCAAAGTGTTCTTGCATGCTCTATATTGTCAACGTGATTGTATACGTTCCACATATACCTATACACCTGTATGTGCTCAAATTTCTAGTCCTCCTCGTATTTATCATTGGGCCTCTCAGAACCAAATATCGAAAGATGCAAGTTCTTGACGAACAGCAAATCTTTCATCTTGTTCCGCCAATAATGGTAATTGGAAACATTTAGGTTTACCATGCACACTGGCTCTGCATCCATATCTTCTCCTTCGCTTGATTGTCAACCCTGACACTCTTCCAAACAAAAGCTCTAATACCACTCTAAAGGGAACAAAATGATGAAACCATTCTCCCAAACAAAAAAGCTGCGAGAGAACTAAGCAAAATGCAAAACCTAAAGCGCCAAATCAGAAAGAACCAAACAACGCAAATACAATAATTTTTATGTGGAAAACCTAGATGAGAAAAACCACAAGATGATCAGAGTCCAACCTTGAAAATTATCCACTATTGAAATAAAGAGATACCGACTCCTTACAAACTTTTCACAATCCAAAATGGATCACCACAAATACCTGGAGTAGAAAACTAGATTACAGGCTCATGAAGAACAAAGACGACTAGAAAGATCATCAGAAATGATATCCTCTTCGAAGTAGCCGTCAATCACCTTTCTTTCTCTGTCTTCAAATGTTGCCTACTTGTTTTTGGATTAGAGTTAGGAACCTAAATATAACTCCCTCAAACCCTCAATCAATCTGGACCATTAGATATGATCTAATGGTCTATGGAATAACCCAACAATCGCACAACCGCGACAAAATCGAACTTGTTCTGAGTTCAGTTTTTCTGAGCCATCAAATCGAGCAATGTTCTGACTCTAAGGGGGCCGAACTCGGACTGAGTTCCCCTGGAACCGAACTTAGGCCGAACTCAGGTTGTCTCTCCCAGGACTGGGCAGAAACTGCTGCTCCGATACTCCTATATTATATACTCCAAATGGTACTCGTCGCACTCCCCGAGCTTCTCCGATACACGGATGACACCCATCGCACTCCGAGATTTCTCCACATAGGTTGCAGAACTTGCCTACAATATAATACTCACAAGTATGACATGAAAGAAACGAATTAGGATCCAATAACGAAAAGGACAAAAAGTATACTATTTGCAAAGTTATAGGGGCAATACTCATAAGTATTCTAACTTCAATTTGATAATATAGAAATACTAAATGATTTTAAAAACTAGAGAAAATGCACTAATCATTGCAGAGTTTTACAACGTTATGAATATTTTAAGAAGTTAACAGGGTTGCGATGGTCTCCCCAGGATATACTTTTGAGTCCTTACCTGTTAGTGCTGAGGCACAATTTTCGATGGAAAATTCTGAAACTGAAAATTGTACACACAACGTTTCAAATGCAGCACCTTAAAGAAGATGTGCAACAGAGATCCTGGAGGATTCTGAATTACGAGGATCTAAAAAGATTCTACGTAATACACAAAAAAATCTAAAGAGACTTTGTGCAAGCAACTATCGGCAGTAGAGCTTTTAAAAAGAAGTTACTGTAAAAGGCAACAGCAGCGATGATAGGCGAGAATGAGATGCTGGGGTGAATGAACCACCGTTGCTCAAAGCTTTATTCGCCTCACACGAGCACGAACAGCTTCCAGGAACCAGCAAGTTCACGAAGAACTTCTGGAACGCTCGTAAGTCAATATTTGAGACTTGAACGGGCTTCCTGGACTTAACAGACTCCCTCAACTCTCTTCTTGGTGCATCTTTCAAAGGAGGCCAAGGGGCTCTATTTATAGAGTGGAGTTGAGACTTCACCTCTTCTCCTATCCGATGTGGGACTAAAATACCAATACTCAAAAATAGAGTTTGATATTTTAGATCAACCCACAATCAGCATAGAAGTGTGCCAGTCCACGCCTACCCCCCGAACACTCCCGTGCATGCACGAGACATCCTGGAGTCCGTATCCGAGTCCGAGTCCGCACAACAAAAATTAACTTGCATCCTTGTTGGATTTAATCCTTTTTCCTCCTAGGAAAATACTTCCACATGGCACAAACTTGTGCTCCACTACACCTCATGTGCACACCTCAACACAAGCAATGCATTATATGAGTACACACCATTTGGTGTAGCCGATGTTGGACTATCTTTTCTAGTCCAAAGGCAAAACACCAACAATCCCCCACATATGTCACGCCCCAGAACCAGAATACTGGAGAGCGGGGGAAATGACTCAGTCAGCTATATATTACGGGTAGATGAATACCGTAAAATACGATCAATGCTGTCTAACCAGACGAGGGGGTGCATGCTACATAAAAGTCTTGCTATGGTCACTTTACATCTATTGTCTCAATCATTCAAACAAGGAAACAGTAATAGAGAACATGTAAGATAAAGCAGTAAGGCGTCCCAAACGCTCAGTCAAAATGTTCTTGAGATCTGGCTTTACAAAACATAGCTAGATGGTATAGCAAGTATACACAATTATTATCAGCTGCAGTCTGACTTAATTACAATTATGTAAAAGTAAGTATAAGACAATCCGACTAACATGTCGGTGCCAAACGGCTAAGTATAAAGGTAAATAACAAACGAGCAGTGAAGTAAGGAACCCACTCGAGTCCTCCTGCGATCATTCCCCTAGTATTGACCATCTTGGAGGTAGAAGTACGCTGGATCGGGAACCGGCTCTAAATCTGGCCATGCAAAACCAGAGAGGTTAGACCTCTAATAGCAAGTACCACAAGGAAGGACGATATGAAGGACATAAACCAGTAAGTAAAAGAGTAAAATAACAGATCTCTGCTTGCTACTAGGATTCATATCACATCACTACACTTCGAACCAACCTCCCAACCAAACAAGGACAGAAGTTGGCCCGTCATGTCTTGACATTCTGATTATTCCAGTTAGGTAACAGAGTAGTACAGTACACAAACAAATCATCTTGAATGGCCAATCAAATTCTACGGCTTGCTATTGTGAGTCCCAAGTTATCCTGGAATAATGCAATAAATTCCTCGGTTCTTACTATGTGCGAGCAAGGCTAGTCTATCTAGTTAATCATGTGCGCCATGCATAAATTAGACGAGTCCTAGCAGGACGTTCGTCAATATACATATATAATAACAATAAAAGCAGATACTGTTCCCTGCCCGTGTGGCAGATTTACAGTATCTGTGGGAACCAGCCGGCCCGTCGGGTACTACTCGTCCCAAGGGGGCTGCCATGTAAGAACTCAGGAATCCATTCTCTCCATGCAATCATTATTTTATTTAACTTAATAGTCCCTACGTTGAGTGAAATACCATGCCGTGGATCATGGTCATTCAAATGAGTACTTTCGTACGGGGAACGATATGCGCAACTCTACAACGATACCAGTGCGGCTAGGTTACAGGTCTTACATAGCGTAATGCAACAATCAAATCTAACCACGGTAATCATGCCTTGACCATAAAGTACACATGCTTCTTTTATAGAAAATAAATAAATAAATAATTAAATAAATAGATTGAAGCCTGCATGTGCATGTATGTCAATATTCGGGATCAGCCAGTCGATTGCAATAGTTTATAACATGAGCGTGTCTCATTCATTCATTTTAATAAGACGACTAGCCAGACTCTTAGTTCCAACTAGGAACGCATGATCAATTTAGTCAAGATAACCATCGTTATAAATGGTGACAAGGCATGAAAGTCAATTAGCATTAAATAGGGTCGAGTCTATAACTCTCGAGGTCAAGTTCCAGTCTCACTGGGTATCCATAAACCAATCAAGACGCTGGGCACTAATACACAATCATTAACATGCTATGATTTCAAGTTCATGAAAAGACGTTAGGATATAATAGGAGAATTATCATGCTACTATCAGATGAATAACTTATAAAGCAATAGAAACACCAAGGTCAGGAAGTCACGCTGACAAGTCTAGGCTAAGACCATAAGTCACGTAAGAAGTCTCTGCTAAGACCAACAAGTCACGCTAAGTCTAGCATGAAGGAGTGAGCGTAAAAGGTACACTCTGGTAAGCGTGGGCATAAAAAGTGAAGCGTGACAAGTGATTCACGCACGCACGCTCAGCGTGAGGGTGAAAAGTCACGCACGCCAAAGTCACGCACAATGTGATCGTGAAAAGTCACGCACGCAAGCTCAGGGACATGAGCGTGAAAAGTCACGCACGCAGTACAAAGACAGGAGCGTGACTCAAAATTCACGCAGACAACGCGAGCGTGACTAAAAATACACGCACGCAAACGCGAGCGTGACTAAAAATACACGCACGCAAATGCGAGCGTGACTAAAAATACACGCAAACACGTATAGACGTGTGCGTGACTGGGCTGATGTTTTACGCGAGCACGTAAGAACGTGTGCGTACAACATCTCCCGAACTCGCCCTATGGAGCCTTTGTTCCAGTGCCAGAGAAAATACATGCAAAGTTGGGAGATCAAAAACCCATGACAACCGAGAATAACAAATTAGATCTAGGAGAAACCAGCCACAGAAATCGAAAACGTTAAGAACTAATCTCTCTCAGAATCATGAGAGGAAGGGAAATGAACCACAAAAATGGTTCTCCAAGCAAGAAACAAGATCGCACTTGCCTTCTCCTGCTGCTGGTAGGTGGTGGAGAGTAATGAGAGGAAAAAAGAAGTAATGGTGAGAATGAAGTAATGAGGAGAGAGAAAGAGATGGAAGCTTTAAATAGGAAGGGTGGTGGTAGGTGGGGTGTTGGGCCGGGTTTAAGGGGAGTCATCCAAGGCCAAACCCGAAAGCAACATAAGTAGGTAAAAGCAGAAATAAAATGCAGGAATAAAATGCAGGTAATAAATTGCAGGAAATTAATTAACATGAAAATTTAAAGAGCAGATAATTAATTAACAAAAAAAATTTAAAGAAATTTAAATACAGAATAATACATGATAAATACTAAATAAATACTCATGAGTAGTACATATATAAAAATACGCATTCCGGGAACGGGGAGTGACATCTCTACCCACCTTAGAAAAATTTCGTCCTCGGAATTTCAAATCCAAGCCGGATAGAAATATCAGAGCTAAACTAATACAAGCAATTCTAGTGAGCAAGCAATCATTGTTACCATATCAAAAGCAAGTACTATATATAAATCCATCAATCTACGATATCAGGTAGTTCTATCCATAAGGCGATAAGCATGAAGAATCAAGACAACCAAGGTATACAGAAAAAGATATACCTTGTGAGTCAAACAGGTGTGGATACAGTGATCGGATATCATCCTCACGTTCCCACGTTGACTCTCCCAAGGAGTGATGACCCCAAGCAACACGGACAAGACTAATTGTTTGGTTCTTGAGTATCTTCTCTCTTCGGTCCAAAATGGACACAGGCTGTTCCTCGTAAGACAGGTTGGTACCAACAACCAGCTCAGAGTGATCGAGGACATGGCTTGGGTCCGGTACATACCTACGTAATTGAGATACATGAAACACGTCATGCACCTCTCGTAACGAAGGCGGGAGGGATAAACGATAAGCAACATCGCCTATCCGATCAAGGATAACAAATGGGCCTACGTACCGCGGACTTAATTTCCCGCGAACGCCAAATCTAATGACCCCGAGTAGGTGAGATTCGCAAGAATACGTGGTCCTCAATAGAAACTCTAGCGGCCTACGATGCTGGTCCGCCCAATGACGATGCCGATCCTGCGCAACACGAAGTCGCTCTCTAATTCCTTTAACCAATTCAACCGTCTGGACAATCATTTCCGGGCCTAACATCTTCCTCTCCCCGATATCGTCCCATGCAAGCGGCGACCTGCACTTCTTACCATATAATGCTTCAAATGGCGCCATCTGGATACTGGCTTGATAACTATTGTTATATGAGAACTCGACTAAGTGCAGGTGACTCTCCCAAGACCCTCCAAAATCTAGAGTGCAAGCTCGCAACATATCTTCCAAAGTCTGAATCGTTCTTTCTGATTGTCCATCCGTCTACGGATGGTAAGCCGTGCTAAATCTTAACTTGGTACCCAGACTATGATGTAAACTCTTCCAGAAGTGTGATGTAAAGCGGGTATCTCGATCCGACACAATACTGACAGGGACTCCATGATGCCTGACTATCTGTTGCATATATAATTCTGCCAATTTTTCTGTAGATTGCCCTATTCTGAAGGAAAGAAAGTGTGCTACCTTCGTAAGTCGGTCTACTATTACCCAAATAGCGTCCTTACCACTTGGTGATCTCGGTAAACCGGTCACAAAGTCTATTGTAATATGCTCCCATTTCCATTTCGGAATAGGAAGCGGTTGCAATAACCCAGCTGGCCTCTGCTGTTCTGCCTTCACTTGCTGACATACCAAGCAACGGGAAACAAATCTAGCTATCTCCCTCTTCATCCCGTTCCACCAGAAATGCTGCTTGATATCTTGGTACATCTTGGTCCCTCCAGGGTGAATAGAATACTGAGAACTGTGAGCTTCTGCCATAACCTCTTGTCTGATATCTCCACTAGGCACACGTAGACGTGATCCAAACCTAAGTGTACCATCTTCATGAATTCTCATCTCCTTCCTGAGTCCTGACTCACATTCTGCCCTAAGCTTCTGAATCCTTGGATCTTGTGCCTGAGCTACCTTGATCCTGTCTACTAAGTCAGATTGAACTTGCAGACTTGTTAGAACTCCTACATCACTAGGAAGTATAACTTCGATGCCCATCTCTTGAAGGTCTTCTAAGATATGCTTCTGTGTTGTCAACATAAATGTGCCGTCTCTCCTACTGAGAGCGTCTGCCACCACATTAGCCTTGCCTGGATGATACTGAAGCTCCACGTCATAATCCTTAATCAACTCCAGCCATCTTCTCTGCCTCATGTTTAGTTCCTTCTGAGTAAATATGTACTTCAGACTTTTATGGTCTGTGTACATTTCCACTCGGTCACCATATAAGTAATGCCTCCATAGCTTCAGAGCAAATACTACTGCCGCTAACTCCAAATTATGAGTTGGATAATTCTTCGTGGTCCCGAAGCTGCCTAGATGCGTATGCTATCACCTTCCCATGTTGTATAAGGACACATCCAAGTCCTTTACCTGACGCATCACAATGTACTATAAAGCCTCCGGGTCCAACTGGCAATGTAAGAATTGGTGCTAATATCAACTTCTGCTTCAAAGTCTCAAATGATGCCTAACATTCTGCCGACCAAACAAATGGTACATCCTTCCGGGTCAAGCGGGTCATGGGCGCTGAAAGCCTTGCAAAGTCTGACACAAACCTTCTGTAATATCCTGCTAATCCCAAGAAACTCCGCACATCTGCTACAGTTTTGGGTACTGGCCAACTTTCTACTGCTTCTATCTTCTTGGGATCTACTGCTACTCCAGCTCCTGATATGATGTGACCCAAAAATGAAATGTGATCCGACCAAAACTCACACTTACTGAGCTTGGCATACAACTGGTTCTCTCTCAGAACCTGTAACACTTTTCTGAGGTGGTCTTCATGCTCCTCTTCACTAGCAGAGTATACGAGAATGTCGTCAAGAAACACAACGACAAACTGGTCTAAATATGGCATAAAGATGCAGTTCATCAAATCCATGAATATTGCTGGAGCATTGGTCAAACCAAACAGCATTACTAAGAACTCATAATGCCCATACTTCGACCTGAATGCTGTCTTGGGAATATCTTCCTTCCGAACCCTCACCTGATGGTACCCTGAACGAAGATCTATCTTGGAGAAAACTCTAGCCTTGCTCAACTGATCAAATAAGTCGTCGATCCTGGGTAATGGTTACTTGTTCTTTACTGTTGCCGCGTTAAGCTTCCTGTAGTCAATGCACAATCTGGATGACCCATCCTTTTTCCCCACAAGTACTTCTGGTGCTGCCCATGGTGATATGCTAGCTTGGATGAACTTCTTCTCCTTCAATTCCTCTATGTGCTGATAAACCTTGGCCTGCTCTGAATCCGCCATTCTATAAACTCGATCTGATATCGGTTTAGTTCCTGGTGCCAATTCTATACTAAACTCAATATCTCTAACTGGTGGTAGACCTGGAAGTTCTTCAGGAAATACGTCTAGAAACTCATCGACTACTTTCGGAATCTGAACTTCCTCCATTGCCGTCACTACTTCCTGCTCTTGCTGAGTTGCCTCTGATCTGACTAAGGTAAATCTCTTCATGCCTGGAATATCAAAAGATACACTCCCTCTACGACAATCTATTGTCGCATGACTGTCTTTCAGCCAGTCCATGCCTAAGATAACGTCGAAATTTCTAACAGGAAATTCTATCAACCGGACGGGTAAGGAATGCCCGCAAACTACAACGCTACACGCTAAAATAACTCTACTAACTCCTACGAGCCCATTACCAGTGTATATTCAACCTCCCTGGCAATGCCTCGAACTCCATTCCTAGTCGTATCACAAATCGTGCAGATATAAATGAATGGGATGCTCCCGAATCAAACAATGCTACTGCGGGATATGAGGCGACGAGAATGTTACCTGCCACAATATCTCCCGATGCCAATGCCTCTTCCAAGGACAGAGTGAATGCTTGCCCTCGACCTCCTTGCTGATTCTCATGCTGCGGCCTAGCCTGGTGCTGCTGCTGGCCCCTTCCTTGATGATGCTGGGGCGGTCTATGCTGGTGTTGCTGCATCGGAGGTCCCTGCTACCGAAACATCTGAGCCTGCTGCACTAACGAACGCTGCGCCAATGGCCTAACTGCCACCACTGGTCCTCGATACTGGCCGCCCCTGGTGCTGGCAGAGCAGGAAACTGCTGTCCTGGTCCTCCTGACCTCGAATTCATGGGACATGTGGTAACCCGATGGTCTGAATTTCTACATATCAGACACAGTCCATTCAATGTCCGACACATCTCTAGTGTGTCCTATCTTCCCACAATAAGTGCAGCCCGCCGGGGGTTGCTGGTTCTTCCTCTGTTGCTGTTGCTGCTGCTGCCTGGGTGGTGCTGGCCCTCGTATCGCCACATCGTGGATACGAATGCCAGGGGATGGTGCTGTTGTTCGGGGCGCTGCTCCCCCTCCTCCTTCAATCTGACTGTGGGATCTCTTCTGACCCCCAGTCCTTGTCGCAAGCCTCTGAATGGTGAGCTCATGCCTTCGAGTCGCTGTCAATATTTCATCAAAAGTTTGGTAGTTGGGCCCCTCTATCAATTGCAAGAGTTCAAGATGAAACCCTTGCTGAAACCTCATAGCCCTCTGGCTCTCTGTTGCTACCATCTCTGGGGCGAATCTACTCAATCTGCAGAACTCTGCTGCATAAGCATCTACAGTCTTGCCGGCCTGCCTGAGGCTGATAAACTTCTGTTGTAGCTCAAACCGTGCCACAACTCCATAGTACTTGGTCTTAAATCTTGCTGTGAAATCGTCCCAAGCCACAGGACGTCTGATGCCCACTTCCTCTGATTCCCACCAATCACGTGCAAGATCCTGAAGTAACAACTTCTCTAGATCCACACGCTCTTCTGCCGGTACCTTAGCCGCTGTCAGAATAGCCTCCATATCCTTAAGCCATGCATCTGCTGAGATGGCATCCTCCGTGCGCTCGAAACGGCGGGGGTTGTACTTGCAAAACCTGGCTGATGCTCCTGAATCAGCCCTCACTCCTCTTTCCAAAGCCGTCTGCAATCCTTGGTTGAGCAACACATTTTGCTCTTGTAGCTGAGTGTGCATGCGCTGCTGGGCCAACATCTGATGTTGCTGAGCAGCCATCATTCCTCTCATGATCTCCAGAAGGGCTGGTGTGTCCACTTCCACAGGGGTAGGTAGAACTATGGGTGGGTTTGGAATATCCGGATACTACGGTCCAACCGCTGGTTCTACTATCACTTCTTCCTGGATAGTCTCCTGAGGTGAGACTGGCCCTTGTTGCTGACCAACCTGGTCATGTTGCCCATGTTGCCCTTATTGTTGCTGTCCAGCTCTGACCGATGCGGACGAAGGGCCCCTAAGAAAAGGGACAAGAGAATAATCAAGCGACCGAACATGAAGGATCAATGAAGTCAAAGGATACCGGAATATCAAGCAAGAGTTGAGAATAACGAATCAGGAGATCAAGGGGAAACATGTGTGATTGAGACGTCCTATAAATCAAAACACCCCACAAGTCTGAAATCAGACCTGCATGGGCCACCACTAAAACCTTGTCACGCCCCAGAACCAGAATACTGAAGAGCGGGGTAAATGACTCAGCCAGCTACGTATTACGGGTAGATGAATACCGTATAATACGATCAATGCTGTCTAACCAGACGAGGGGGTGCATGCTACATAAAAGTCTTGCTATGGTCACTTTACATCTATTGTCTCAATCATTCAAACAAGGAAACAGTAATAGAGAACATGTAAGATAAAGCAGTAAGGCGTCCCAAACGCTCAGTCAAAATGTTTTTAAGATCTGGCTTTACAAAACATAGCCAGATGGTATAGCAAGTATACACAATTATTATCAGCTGCAGTCTGACTTAATTACAATTATGTAAAAGTAAGTACAAGACAATCCGACTAACATGTCGGTGCCAAACGGCTAAGTATAAAGGTAAATAACAAAACGAGCAGTGAAGTAAGGAACCCACTCGAGTCCTTCTGCGATCATTCCCCTAGTATTGACCATCTTGGAGGTAGAAGTACGCTGGATCCTCGGGAACCGGCTCTAAATCTGGCCATGCAAAACCAGAGAGGTTAGACCTCTAATAGCAAGTACCACAAGGAAGGACGATATGAAGGACAAAAACCAGTAAGTAAAAGAGTAAAATAATAGATCTCTGCTTGCTACTAGGATTCACATCACATCACGACACTTCGAACCAACCTCCTAACCAAACAAGGACAGAAGTTGGCCCGTCATGTCTTGACATTCTGATTATCCCAGTTAGGTAACAGAGTAGTACAGTACACAAACAAATCATCTTGAACGGCCAATCAAATTCTACGGCTTGCTATTATGAGTCCCAAGTTATCCTGGAATAATGCAATAAAGATTCCTCGTTCTTACTATGTGCGAGCAAGGCTAGTCTATCCAGTTAATCATGTGCGCCATACATAAATTAGACGAGTCCTAGCAGGACGCCCGTCAATATACAATATACAATAATAATAAAAGCAGATACTGTTTCCTGCCCGTGTGGCAGATTTATAGTATCTGTGGGAACCAGCCGGCCCGTCGGGTACTACTCGTCCCAAGGGGGCTGCCATGTAAGAACTCGGGAATCCATTCTCTCCATGCAATCATTATTTTATTTAACTTAATAGTCCCTACGTTGAGTGAAATCCCATGCCGTAGATCATGGTCATTCAAATAAGTACTTTCGTACGGGGAACGATATGCGCAACTCTACAACGATACCAGTGCGGCTAGGTTGCAGGTCTTACATAGCGTAATGCAACAATCAAATCTAACCACGGTAATCATGCCTTGACGATAAAGTACACATGCTTCTTTTGTAGAAAATAATAAATAAATAATTAAATAAATAGATTGAAGCCTGCATGTGCATGTATGTCAATATTCGGGATCAGCCAGTCGATTGCAATAGTTCATAACATGAGCGTGTCTCATTCATTCATTTTAATAAGACGACTAGCCAGTCTCTTAGTTCCAACTAGGAACGCATGATCAATTTAGTCAAGATAACCATCGTTATAAATGGTGACAAGGCATGAAAGTCAATTAGCATTAAATAGGGTCGAGTCTATAACTCTCGAGGTCAAGTTCCAGTCTCACTGGGTATCCATAAACCAATCAAGACGCTGGGCACTAATACACAATTATTAACATGCTATGATTTCAAGTTCATGAAAAAGGCGTAAGGATATAATAGGAGAATTATCATGCTACTATCAGATGAATACTTATAAAGCAATAGAAACACCAAGGTCAGGAAGTCACGCTGACAAGTCTAGGCTAAGACCATAAGTCACGTAAGAAGTCTCTGCTAAGACCAACAAGTCACGCTAAGTCTAGCATGAAGGAGTGAGCGTAAAAGGAGAACACTCTGGTAAGCGTGGGCATGAAAAGTGAAGCGTGACAAGTGATTCACGCACGCACGCTCAGCGTGAGGGTGAAAAGTCACGCACGCCAAAAGTCACGCACAATGTGATCGTGAAAAGTCACACACGCAAGCTCAGGGACATGAGCGTGAAAAGTCACGCACGCAGTACAAAGACAGGAGCGTGACTCAAAATTCACGCAGACAATGCGAGCGTGACTAAAATACACGCACGCAAACGCGAACGTGACTAAAAATACACGCACGCAAACGCGAGCGTGACTAAAAATACACGCAAACACGTATAGACGTGCGTGACTGGGCTGATGTTTTACACTAGCACGTAAGAACGTGTGCGTACAACATCTCCCGAACTCGCCCTATGGAGCCTTTGTTCCAGTGCCAGAGAAATACACGCAAAGTTGGGAGATCAAAAACCCATGACAACCGAGAATAACAAATTAGATCTAGGAGAAACCAGCCACAGAAATCGAAAACGTTAAGAACTAATCTCTCTCAGAATCATGAGAGGAAGGGAAATGAACCACAAAAATGGTTCTCCAAGCAAGAAGCAAGATCGCACTTGCCTTCTCCTGCTGCTGGTAGTGGTAGAGAGTAATGAGAAGGAAGAAGAAGTAATGGTGAGAATGAAGTAATAAGGAGAGAGAAATAGATGGAAGCTTTAAATAGGAAGGGTGGTGGTAGGTGGGGTTGGGCCGGGTTTATGGGGAGTCATCCAAGGCCAAACCCGAAAGCAACATAAGTAGGTAAAAGCAGAAAATAAAACAGGAATAAAATGCAGGTAATAAATTACAAGAAATTAATTAACATAAAATTTAAAGAGCAGATAATTAATTAACAAAAAAATTTAAAGAAATTTAAATACAGAATAATACATGATAATACTAAATAAATACTCATGAGTAGTACATATATAAAAATACGCATTCCGGGAACGGGGATGACAACATATCTTAATATATGGGTTGAGTGTTCCCCACAGTTACTGCCTATCATGCATTAGGAGAGATGTCGCTACGACTTGAATCTTCCCGCATAGGTTAAATAATAGCATTATACAAGAATGGACTAAGCCTTGAATTCTGTATCATAACTGCAATTCTTCCTACTCACATAATAACATCAACTGTGCTTCTGACTGCACATTGAAGGCCTTGTGCCAGCCTGGTTTCAGTGTATAATTTTTGGGCGTCTACAAGTTTACCATCAAGAGACGGCCTGATATCTCTGTCCATACACTATAGGTGAGTTCTTTATAAAGATCATGGCATGAAGCATTGCGCTTCTTGCGATGCTACGCCGCTATGACATGGCTTAAAGCCGAGGCTTTACCCCACCTGGGTACCTCATCGTAGTGACATACTACTGTAGAATGAGGTCACAGGCCTCTTTGTAGTGCCAAACTACCCAGCATGAAGCCTTGCGCTTCCGTGCGGTGTTACGCCGCTATGACATGGCTCGCAAAGCCGAGGCTTTACCCTACCTGGTACCTCTTCGTGGTGTCATACCACTGTAACATGAGGACATCGTCCTCTTTGTAATGCTGTCTACTTCTCTTTATTATGATTATCATACAGCATTAGGCTACCTGCCTATTTGCGGTGCTACTCCGCTGTGACTTGGCTTGCAAAGCCGAGGCATTATCCCTACCTGGGAACCTCATGGTGGAGTCACCCTACTGTAGCATGGAGTTACACTCCTTGTAGTGCTGCGCTACCGTGCTTCCTGTAAAGCACTCCAGGCATTCACTCTGCCTGAGAACTCATTAAGGCATTTAAGCCAACCTTCCCACAGAAACCGTTTTCCGCAGAAAACAATAGTAGACAACAGTGGTTATAGGTCGTAACCTCTCTATGTCCAATAGAACATGTACCCACCGTTCCTGATATTCTTCCGATTAGTGGTCCTCCCTTGACCAAAAGCTAGATGCCTAGTAGATAATAGAAAAATTAATGTAGGACATAAAACAATATCAAATGCCTTCAAGCCCATTTTACAAGTTGTGTCATCGACCAGCTGGCACTTAAGGTCCTTGGTGAACGATCCGCCAGGTTCTCCTAACTCCGAACATCAATCACTGCAATAACACCTCTCTTGATAAGATCGTGTACGCTCTGTGCTTCAACCGCACCGTTCTCTTCTTCCCGTTGTAGAGTTCATTTGATGCCACTGCTGCTGCCGCCTGGTTGTCACAGTATATCGGTATTGCCGGTATCTGAGCCCCAACCACCGGAAGATCATACATGAGCTCCCGAAGCCACTCTGCTTCATCTGCAGCAGCATCCAATACGAAGAATTCAGATTCCATGGAGGAGCGAGATAACATAGTCTGCTTCTTCGACTTCCACGATATAGCAGCTCCGCCCATGGCAAATACGAATCCACCTATGGATACTCGCTCTCCATATCTGAACACCAGCTAGCATCACTGAATCCTTCCACTACTGACGGATCTCCGCTGTAGAAAAGTGCATATATCTGAGTTTTCTTGAGATATCTCATAATACGCTTCACAGTTTTCCAGTGCTCAACGCCTGGATTGCTAGTGAACCGACTCAGCATTCCCACTGCAAAAGCTATGTCAGGCCTTATGGCAGTAGTAGCGTACATCAAGCTTCCGATGACGCTAGCGTACTCCCTGCCTGACGCTTTCCCTCAAATTTGGCTCCAGCTTTTGTTCACTCCGGTACGGTGTATCAATAAAAGGAAGATCATGATACCCGTAGCGAGTGAGCATCTTCTCAATATAATGAGATTGTGACAGCGCTATTCCAGTGCCTGTCCGGATGATCTTGAGCCCCAAGATTACGTCGGCATCCCCCAAGTCCTTCATACTAAACTTGGTCGAGAGGAATTTCTTTGTCTCGTGACGCAGCTTAAATCCGTACCTAGGATTAGCATGTCGTCCATGTAAAGACATACAATTACTCCTCTTCCGTCAGCAAACTTCGTATAGACACACTTGTCTGTTTTACTGACCCTGTAGCCATTTGACCTTATCACCTTGTCAAACTTCTCATGCCACATTTTGGAAGCTTGTTTCAAACCATACAGAGACTTCATCAACTTGCAGACTTTGTCTTCCAGACCTTTGACGGCAAACCTTCTGGTTGTTGCATGTAGATCTCTTCGGTCAGCTCGCCATTAAGGAATGCCGTTTTCACATCCATCTGATGTATCACCAGCTTGTGTATTGTTGCTAGAGCAATTAACAATTTGATGGTTGTCATCCGAGCTACTGGAGCATAAGTGTCAAAGTAGTCGATCCCCTGCTTCTGAGCAAACCCCTTGGCCACTAGCCTGGCCTTGAACTTGTCAATGGTTCCATCTGCTTTCATCTTTTCTTGAAGATCCATTTGCATCCGATGGGTCTTGCTCCTTCTGCAGGTCAACCAATACCCATGTGTTGTTGGAGGTGATGAGTCAATCTCGTTGTCTATCGCCTCCTTCCAGAATACAACATCTCTGGTCTTCATCGCCTCATCATAGGCAAGCGGATCTGCTTCCACATGATAGGTGACGAAGTCATCTCCGAAGTCTTTCGGCCTCGTCGTTCGCTTAGTTGACGACTCAGCGAGTTCTGGTTCAGCTGGTGTCTCCTTGACGACAGCTTCATCTTGGACTACTGGTTCATTAAAGACTTCTGTCTGCTTTGTACCCTCATCATTCTCCGGAAGATTCGCGAGAACAATATCTTGTGTTTTGCAAACTTGTCTTTAAAGTATTCAGCATCGCGAGATTCGATGATATGGTTTGACTCGATATCAAGGAATCTCCGAGCATCACTCTTCTTGGCATACCCCAAGAAGATCGTCTTCGTAGTCCTTGTCTCCAGCTTCTGAATCTTCAGATCCGGGAGCTTCACATAAGCTAGACACCCCCATACTCGAATGACATTCAAGTTAGGTCTGACTTTGAACCAGAGTTCATGAGGAGTTATGTCGAAAGTTGCATATGGCACTCTGTTAAGAATGAACGTTGCCGTTAGTGCAGCTTCTCCCCAGTAACACTTTGGAAGACCCGCAGTCAACAGCATGGAGTTCATCATCTCTGTCAACGTTTTGTTCTTCCTTTCTGCTACTCCGTTGGATTGAGGAGAGTACGGAGCCGTTGTCTTATTGATGATTCCATGTTCTTTGCAGAATGATAAGAATTCATGAGACCGATACTCCCCGCCTCGATCACTCCTTAACCTCTTGAGTTGTTCCAGTTTGCCGCTCAGCCTCGGCTCTGAACTCCTTGAACTTCTCGAATGCTTCGTCTTTAGACTTGAGCAAGTAGACGAAAGCATACTTTGATAAGTCATCGATGAAAGTAATGAAATACTTCATCCCGGCCTTTGTAGAGAATTGTTTGAAGTCACAGATATCTGAGTGAACCAACTCCAGAAGATCTGTGCTTCGATGGACCCTGTGAAAGGGTTTTCTAGTGATCTTCGTCTGAGCACATACTTCGCATTTCTCTACCTTACCCCCACACTTGGAGATAAGTCCTAGACTAGACATTCTGTTAATCCTTTTACAATGAACATGTCCTAGCCTATTATGCCACAATTCAAGAGAATAATCAGAAAAAGTGATTGCATTTATATTATCATGCTGGGTTACAACAAGCTGAATCTTGTACATTCCTTGAGTTTGGAAAGCTTTTCCGAAGAATGTACCATTCTTGGACATCACCAACTGGCCAGCATTGATGTCCATCCTCAAGCCTGCGTTACAGAGCAGACTTCCAGAGATCAGGTTCTTAGCAATTACTGGAACATGCTTCACACCTTGAAGCGTCAGAGTGTTCCCCGATGTGAGTTTCAGCTCCACCGTCCCGATCCCCAGTACTTCAGCTTTGCCTGGTTTGCCATTATGACCTTCTCTGAAGTTGGCTCATTAGAGACGAACCAGTCTTTGTCTGAACAGACATGGAAGGTCGCACCAGTGTCTATCCACCAGTCCAAGTCAGCCCCCAGTTGCAACCTGTGCTATCATGGCAACTAGATTAGTAATCATAGAAACCTTACTAGGCTCACCTTGTTCTTTGGGCTTGGACTTGTATTTGGATTTGTAGTGGCCCTTCTTGCCACAATTGAAGCAAGTCACATGGGACTTGGACTTCTGCTGCTTGAAAGCAGGATCCTTCACTTTCAGATTCGTGAAGTCCTTCCTTTTGCGATGAGAAGCAGCCTGCTTCCCCTGGTACTCTCTGGTTTGGACCAGATTTGCCTTCGCCAGTTGTTTGGACAGAGTATCCATCTTCTGTTGAGAGCGCATCTCGTCCTCAACATGGATGTCTTGCAAGAAATCTTCCAAGCTAATTTCCATCTTCTTTCGATGCATCCTTGCACAGAAGTTGTTCCATTCTGTAGGAAGTTTCGTGACGATCCCTCCAACGACAAACTTGTCGACGAGGGGCATGTTCTCGTCTTCTAGTTTCTGACGCAACTTCAGAAACTCTTTCACTTGGGGCAGCATTGCCTTCTCGTCTTCGAAGGTCCACTTGTGGTATTTTTTACCATGAAGATCTTGGACCGGTTTTCGTCATCTTCATAGAGCTTTCCTAAGGAGTCCCATATCTCTTTGGCAGATGTCTTCTTAGAGTAGGACTCTGCCAGAGAGTCTTCCATGTTATTGAGTATCAGTAGTTTGCATATACTGTTTTCTCTCTTCCACTTCGCTTGCTTGGTCGTAGCAGCGGCCACAGCCGCAGCAGATCCAGTGGTTGGAACGATCAGTTCTTCTTCTGACAGCACGTGATCAACATTCACGAGTTGAAGATTTAAAGTGACCTTTCGTCTCCATATCTGGAAGTGTTCGCCATCGAATTTCTCCAACTTGTTAAAGCCGGTATCGATGAGCGAAGCACGAGAATTATCCATCTTCTCAATAAAGCTTTGAGATTGTTAGTGCTGAGGCATAATTTTCGATGGAAAATTCTGAAACTGAAACAATTGTACACACAACGTTTCAAATGCAGCACCTTAAAGAAGATGTGCAACAGAGATCCTGGAGGATTCTGAATTACGAGGATCTAAAAAGATTCTACGTAATACACAAAAAATCTAAAGAGACTTTGTGCAAGCAACTATCGGCAGCAGAGCTTCTAAAAAGAAGTTACTGTAAAAGGCAACAACAGCGATGACAGGCGAGAATGAGATGCTGGGGTGAATGAACCACCGTTGCTCAAAGCTTTATTCGTCTCACACGAGCACGAACAGCTTCCAGGAACCAGCAAGTTCACGAAGAACTTCTGGAACGCTAGTAAGTCAATATTTGAGACTTGAACGGGCTTCATGGACTTAACAGACTCCCTCAACTCTCTTCACCTCTTCTCCTATCCGATGTGGGACTAAAATACCAATACTCAAAAATAGAGTTTGATATTTTAGATCAACCCACAATCAGCATAGAAGTGTGCCAGTCCACGCCTACCCCCCGAACACTCCCGTGCATGCACAAGACATCCTGGAGTCCGTGTCCGAGTCCGAGTCCGCACAACAAAAATTAACTTGCATCCTTGTTGGATTTAATCATTTTTCCTTCAGGAAAATACTTCCACATGGCACAAACTTGTGCCCCACTACACCTCATGTGCACACCTCAACACAAGCAATGCATTATATTGAGATACACACCATTTGGTGTAGCCGATGTGGGACTATCTTTTCTAGTCCAAAGACAAAACACCAACATCACCTGCATATACAAAATTTGCAAAACAGATACAAGTAAGAGAAATAGTAGCTCGATTTTACGAAATTCGATTTTATCACATAAGAGTAGTGTTTGAAAAAGACATCTAGGCACGCGATGAATCTGCTCTTCCCAGCTAAAGAATGGAGCACAACAACCGCGAACCATTATAGTATATTTTCATGTTATTTGTTTATGAAAACATGGTAAATACGTAAATACACTTACTAATCAAACATGTTTTTGTAAAAAATAAAATTAGTCAAATTACTATTTGTAACCAACTAAAGTACACATCTTCTTGGTACACATTTTTGTTGCTCCCTCCCTATGATTCTCTATTTTATGATTGCTCTTTCATTCTTTCATTTGTATTTGTATTTGTATTTGTATTTATATTTGTTTTTTGTTTTTTGTTTTTTGTTTTTTTTAGGTGACGGAAGCAGTAGATGTCTCACCCACTTCTGATTATATGTCGAGGAGATGGTCATACCCCTCCCACAACTTCACGCTTGCCAACTTCTGGTCTCCATATCTGGTAACTGCTAAGGATCTAGAACCGAAGGGTCCGATCCTCACCGGACTTTTCAAGCTCAACCTCGACGAGGCCGACCCCGCATGGACTACCAAAATCGAAGAATTCGACTACGTCATTGTGTCCGCCGGACACTGGTTCTTCCGTCCGACTCACTATTACCAGAACAAGGACGATCTCATTGGGTGTTACTACTGTCGGGACAAGAATATCAAACACCTAACAATGTACTATGGCTACGGAATGGCGTTTAGGACGACATTTCATGTCCTCAACTCCTTGAACAGCTTCAAAGGGATGGTGTTCCTTAGGACGTTCTCGCCGGCGCACTTTGAGAATGGGGAATGGGATAAAGGAGGAGACTGCGTAAGGAGAGAGCCGTTCCGAAGCAACGAGGCTCGGCTGGACGGGTTCAACCTCGAGCTGTACAGGACACAGGTAAAGGAGTTTCGAGACGCAGAGAGGGAGGGGAGGGGGAGAGGTCTGAGCTACAAGCTGTTGGACACGACAGAGATAATGCTGCGGAGGCCCGACGGGCACCCGAGCCGATACGGGCACCTTCCGAACGCGACGGTTTCCGATGTACAACGATTGCGTGCACTGGTGCCTGCCGGGCCCGATAGACACATGGAACGAATTCTTGCTACACATTTTGAAGATGGACGGAGGAAGGTCCCGTAGGTTTCCTCAAACAATCGAGTGAAATTTTTTTTTTTCTCATCAACAGATGTAACGTGAACGGGACGGACATCAAGCAACAATGTACTCTAGTCTCGAACTTAATCTGCATGTTAAGACAGTATATTCTTATATGTGTAAATGGTATCTTCTGTTGTGAACAAGTAGCCCGACTACTGACAATGACACATGAGAAGCAAAGAACTAAGGCCTTCCTGAAATGCACAATCACAAGCAGAAAGAGTAAACAATAATTGTTGGTGTTTTTGCCTTTGGACTAGAAAGATAGTCCCACATCGGCTACACCAAATGGTGAGTATCTCAATATAATGCATTGTTTGTGTTGAGGTGTGCACATGAGGTGTAGTGGGGCACAAGTTTGTGTCATGTGGGAGTATTTTTCTAGAAGAAAAAAGGATTAATTCCGACAAGGATGCAAGTTGATTTTTGTTGTGCGGACTCGGACTCGGACAAGGACTCCGGGATATCTCGTGCATGCACGGGAGTGTTCGGGGGGTAGGCGTGGACTGGCACACTTCTATGTTGATTGTGGGATGATCTAAAATATCAAACTCTATTTTTGAGTATTGATATTTTAGTCCCACATCGGATAGAAGGAGGTGAAGTCTCAACTCCACTCTATAAATAGAGCCCCTTGGCCTCCTTTGAAAGAGGCACCAAGAAGAGAGTTAAGGGAGTCTGTAAAGTCCAGGAAGCCCGTTCAAGTCTCAAATTTTGACTTACGAGCGTTCCAGAAGTTACTTGCTGGTTCCTGGAAGCAGATCGTGGTGGGGCGAATCTTGCTTTGAGCAACGGTGATCTTAATCACCCCAGCAAGAACCTTTCATCTTCTTCTTTCTCCTTCATCTGAGTTGTAACTCAGTTCTGTCCGTCTGCAACTGCGATTGCAAGGAAGAACGTGAGATTTATTTTCTGAACTCAGTTCTGTCCGTCAACAACTGCGATTGCGAGGAAGAACGTGAGATTTACTTTCTGATTATTGTTGCTTTTGTAATCAGATTTATATTATTGTTCATCTTGGATTTCGAGAATAATCAGAAGGTGAACGTTTGTTGAACCTCTGATCTCGACATCGAGTCTACCATCTTTGATCAAGCCCCGGGATTAACAATCTCAAAGCAAGATGCTTATAGATGGAGAACTCTCGTGCTTCTCTCATCGATACCAGCTTTAACAAGTTGGAGAAATTCGACAGAGAACATTTCCAAATCTGGAAGAGGAATGTTACCCTTAGTATTCAACTCGTGGACGTAGACCATGTGTTGATTGAGGATGAACCGACAATTCCAGAAGGAGGAACTACCGATGCTATTGCTGCTGCACTCGTCAAGCAGAGCAAATGGAAGAGAGAAAACAACATCTGTAAACTGCTGATTCTCAACTCTATGGAAGACTCTCTGGCAGAGTCATATTCCAAGAAGGTGAAGGCCAAAGAGATCTGGGATTCTTTGGGTAAGCTATATGAAGATGATGAGAACAGATCCAAAATCTTCATCGTCGAGAAGTACCACAAGTGGCTCTTCGAAGACGAGATGACGATGCTACCTCAAGTGAAGAAATTCCTGAAGTTGTGCCAGAAGTTAGATGACGAGAAGATGCCCCTCGTCGACAAGTTTGTCGTTGGAGGGATAGTCTCGAAACTTTCTGCTGGTTGGAACAACTTCTATGCTAGAATGCATCGGAAGAAGCAGGACATTAGCTTGAAAGATCTTCTACAAGAGATCCACGTTGAGGACGAAATGCGATCTCAACAGAAGATGGACTCTGTCCAACCAAATGGCTAAGGCCAACTTGGTACAGACAAGAGTTCAAGGGGAAGCATGTGGCTTCTCATCACAAGAAGAAGGACTCCACTAATCTGAAAGTGAACGGTCCTTCGTTCAAGCAACAGAAGTTCAAGTCCCACGTGACTTACTTCAACTGTGACAAGAATGACCACTACATGAGTGAATGCAAATCTAAGCCCAAACCAAAATAGCAGGTATAGCTAAACTTGGTTATTTTGATTACTTAACTTGGTTGCTATTGTTGCACAGGTTGAGTTATCTAGCGTGGTAGCTGACTAGTGGTCTGACATTAGTATATCGACCACGTGTGCTCTCAAATGAGCTGTTCACCAAGGACGAGCCATGTTATGATGAAGGTCTCGATGGCGAACATATATCTAGCAGAAGTTTTGAAGATCGAGACAGTGGTTATTAACCACCGACAAGGAAACTGGAATGCGTATTGCACGTACCAGAGATTTTTTGGCGATCTAATCTCAGAAAGTCTGTTATCTGATACAGACTTGAAAGATGGACATTCGTACTAGCCAGATGGTTATTTTTTGGTGAGGAACATGCTTCGAAAAGATGTTCGGTGCTGAAAGAATGTTCGAACTTCTGCTGATGGCGATAAAGTTACTTCATTGAGTGGACTGAGAGTTGTTCTATGACAGAAGCAGACTCAAGCTGTCCTACCGGGACCTTATCTTCGGAATGTGGGGGTAAGGAGGTGGAGGAGTTTAAGGTCTGTGCAGATACAAGGCTGTTGGGAAGCTGCTCAGACGATTAAACTAAAGTACTGATCATCTGGAGTTAGTACACTCAGATATCTGTGACTTTTATCAATTCTCCACAGAGGCCGGTTCGAAGTGTTTCTCGAAGTATACGTTCGCATAACTTCTCAAGTAGAAGGATGCAGCATTCGAGTAGTTCAGAGACTTCAGGACTGAAGCCGAACGTTAAACCGATCTACAACTACTCAGAAGTGATCGAGATGTAGAGTATAGGTCTCATGAATTCACATCGTTCTGTAAAGAACATGGAATCATCAATGAGACTACTGCTCAATTTCTCTTCAATCTAACGGGATAGCAAAGATGAAGAATAGAATGTTGACATAAATGATGAACTCAATGCTGCTAACTACGGGTCTTCCTAAATGCTACTGGGGAGAAGCTGCATTGACGACCACTTTTTTCTAAATAGAGTGCCGTATGCAACTTCGAACGTAACTCCTTATGAACACTGGTTCAAAGTCAGACCTAACTTGAATGTCATTCGAGTGTGGGGTCTCTAGCTTATGTGAAGCTCCCAGATCTGAAGATTCAGAAGCTGGGGACTAGGACTACGAAGATGATCTTCTTGGGGTATGCCGAGAAGAGTGATGCTCGAAGATTTTTTGATATTGAGAGAATTTGCAAGGCATAAGAATATTGTTCTTACGGATAAACCGGAGAACAATAAGGGTGCGCAAGAAACTGAAGTTTTCAATAAAGAAGTAGTCCAAGAAGATGTTGTTGTTGAAACAACGGTTGAACCAGAACTCGCTGAGCCGTCGTCGAAGCGAGCGAGGAGGCCGAAGAACTTCGGAGATGACTTCATCATCTATCATGTGGAAGCAGATCCGCTTACCTATGATGAGGCGATAAAGACTAGAGATGATATTTTCTGGAAGGAGGCGATTGACAATGAAATTGATTCCATCACCTCAAATAACACTTGGATGTTGGTTGATCTTCCTGAAGGAGCAAAACCCATTGGATGCAAATGGATCTTCAAGAAGAAGATGAAAGCAGATGGAACTATTGACAAGTTCAAGGCCAGGTTAGTGGCCAAGGGGTTTTCTCAGAAGCAGGAGATCGACTACTTTGACATGTATGCTCCAGTAGCCCGGATGACCACCATCAGAATGTTGATTGCTCTCGCAGCGATACATAAGATGGTGATACATCAGATGAATGTGAAAACGGCATTCCTGAATGGCGAGCTGACCGAAGAGATCTACATGCAACAACCAGAAGGGTTTGTCGTCAAAGGTCTTGAAGACAAAGTCTGCAAGTTGATAAAATCTCTGCACGATTTAAAGCAAGCTCCCAAAATGTGGCATGAGAAGTTTGACAAAGTCATAAGGTCAAATGGCTACAGGGTCAGTAAAACAGACAAGTGCGTCTATTCGAAGTTTGCTGACGGAAGAGGAGTCATCGTTTGTCTATACGTAGATGACATGCTAATCCTAGGTACGGATATAAGCTGTGTCACAGAGACAAAGAAGTTCCACTCGACGAAGTTCAGTATGAAGGACTTGGGAGATGCTGATGTTATCTTGGGACTCAAGATCATCCGGACAGACACTGGACTAGTGCTGTCACAATCTCATTATGTTGAGAAGATGATCGCTCGTTACGGGTATCAGGATCTTCCAGGGATCGATACGCCGTACAAGTGTGATCTGAAACTGAAGCCTAATTCAAGGGAAAGCGTCAGGCAGCTGGAGTATGCAAGCGTAATCGGGAGTTGATGTATGCTACTGCCACAAGGCCTGACATAGCTTTTACTGTGAGAATGCTGAGTCGTTTCACGAGCAACCCAGGCTTTGAGCACTGGAAAGCTGTGAAATGGGTTATGAGATATCTCAAGAAGACTCAGACATATGCACTACACTACAGCGGAGATCCGCCGTTAGTGGAAGGCTTCAGTGATGCCAGTTGGTGCTCAGAACTGGAGAGCGAGAGGTCCACAGGTGGATACATTTTCACAATAGATGGAGCTTCTATATCGTGAAAATCGAAGAAGCAGACTATGCTCTCGCGGTCATCCATGAAATCTGAGTTCTTTGCACTTGATACCGCAGCGAAGGAAGCAGAATGGCTTCGGGAGCTCATGTATAATCTTCAGTGGCTGGGGCATAAATACCGGGGATACCGATATATTACGACAACCAGGCGACTGCGGCGGTGCATCAAATGACCTCTTCAACAGGAAAGAGGACTGTGCGGTTGAAGCACAGGACAATACACGATCTCATCAAGAGGGGCGTTATTGTAGTGATTGATGTTCGGAGTCAGAAGAACCTGGCGGATCCGTTCACCAAGGGCCTCAAGCGCCAGCTGGTCGATGACACAGCTTGTAAAATAGGCTTGAAGGCATTTTGATATTGTGTTATTACAATCCTACCATAAAGTTTTATGCTATTAGTTCAAAGAAAAATCTACTAGGCATCTAGCTTTTGGTTCAAGGGAGGACTATTAACCAGAAGAATATCAGGAATGGTGGGTACTTGTCCTCTGTGACATGGAGAGGTAACGGACCTACAACCACTGTTGTCTACTGTTGTTTTCTGCAGAAAAACGGATCCTGTGGAAAGGTTGGCTTAAATGCCTTAATGAGTTCTCAGGCAGAGTGAATGCCTGGAGTGCTTTACAGGAAGCACGGTAGTGCAGCACTACAAGGAGTGTAACTCCATGCTACATGAGGTGACTTCACCATGAGTTTCCCAGGTAGGGGTAATGCCTCGGCTTTGCAAGCCAAGTCACAGCGGAGTAGCACCGCAAATAGGCAGGTAGCCTAATGCTGTATGATAATCGTAATAAGATGTAGACAGCACTACAAAGAGGACGATGTCCTCATGTTACAGTGGCATGACACCACGAAGAGGTACCAGGTAAGGTAAAGCCTCGACTTCGCATGCCATGTCATAGCGGCGTAACACCGCACGAAAGCGCAAGGCTTCATGCTGGATAGTTTGGCACTACAAAGGGGCTTGTGACCTCATGCTACAGTAGTATGACACTACGATGAGGTACACAGGTGGGGTAAAGCCTCAGCTTTAAGCCATGTCATAGCGGCGTAGCACCGCAAAGAAGTGCAATGCTTTATGCCATGACTCTTTATAAAGAACTCACCTATAGTGTATGGACAGAGATATCAGGCCATCTCTTGAGGGTAAACTTGTAGACGCCCAAAAATTATACACTGAAATTAGGCTGGCACAAGGCCTTCAATGTGCAGCCAGAAGCACAGTTGATGTCATTATGTGAGTAGGAAGAATTGCAGTTATGGTGCAGAATTCAAGGCTTAGTCCATTCTTGTATCATGCAGTTATTTAACCTATGCGGGAAGATTCAAGTCGTAGCGACATCTCTCCTAATTTATGATGGGCAGTCACTGTGGGGAATGCTCAACCCATATATTGAGATATATGGGGGTTGTTGGTGTTTTTGCCTTTGGACTAGAAATATAGTCCCACATCGGCTACACCAAATGGTGAGCATCTCAATATAATGCATTACTTGTGTTAAGGTGTGCACATGAGGTGTAGTGGGGCATAAGTTTGTGTCATGTGGGAGTATTTTCTAGAAAAAAAAGGATTAATTCCAACAAGGATGCAAGTTGATTTTTGTTGTGCGGACTCGGACTCGGACTCGGACAAGGACTCCAGGATATCTCGTGCATGCACGGAGTGTTCGGAGGGTAGGCGTGGACTGGCACACTTCTATGTTGATTGTGGGATGATCTAAAATATCAAACTCTATTTTTGCGTATTGATATTTTAGTCCCACATCGGATAGAGGAAGAGGTGAAGTCTCAACTCCACTCTATAAATAGAGCCCCTTGGCCTCCTTTGAAAGAGGCACCAAGAAGAGTTAAGGGAGTCTGTAAAGTCCATGAAGCCCGTGCAAGTCTCAAATTTGACTTACGAGCGTTCCAGAAGTTCTTCGTGAACTTGCTGGTTCCTGGAAACAGATCGTGGTGGGACGAATCTTGTTTTGAGCAACGGTGATCTTAATCACCCCAGCAAGAACCTTTCATCTTCTTCTTTCTTCTTCCTTCTCCTTCATCTGAGTTGTAACTCAGTTCTGTCCGTCTGCAACTGCGATTGCAAGGAAGAACGTGAGATTTATTTTCTGAACTCAGTTCTGTCCGTCAGCAACTGCGATTGCGTGGAAGAACGTGAGATTTACTTTCTGATTATTATTGTTTTTTGTAATCAGATTATATTATAGTGTTCATCTTGGATTTCGAGAATAATCAGAAGGTGAACGTTGTTGAACCTCTGATCTCGACATCGAGTCTACCATCTTTGATCAGCCCCGGGATTACAATAATTTTGTACATGTCGTTAGAATACTCACATAGTAGACCGAACTGTTAGGAATAAAGCATAAACTATTTTTTAAGATGAGCTTCCGCGACGAATCAACTGTTGGAGTCTAGTCTGAATTTGATAACAACATATTTGTAGAGTCCAAATCTTCTTAAATATTTGATTTGTAGATTGGACATCCATAATTGGTGTTGCACTATTTAGATATAATATGATTCATATGTGAGGGTTTCCTATTTAGGAAATACCATTATGATCTAAAATATGATGTTGATAAACTATTTTAAGTGTAATAAGATTCTTATTTAGGTTTACTATTTAGAATTATTATGACATAGAATATGATTTTCTCATCCTATATATATATAGGGTTGAGGGTGGAGGCACAAACATAGCACAAAGTTGAGATTCGAGGTGCTCGTCTACAGGAGATCTAAGATAAAGTCAGCATTTTTTTTTCTTAGGGCTTCGTCGTACAAGACAAAGGGAAAATAGGAGATCTGATCGAGGAGTCCTCAACTTCGGTTAGGAAAATTGTTACGGGTTGATCATTAATTTCATTGTACTCTCTATCGTTTCTTTCTTGAGTATGGTGAGGGGTTGAACCTGTCACGCCCCCAGTCCCAATATACGTAGGACTAGG
>JANAVB010019997.1:3442694-3467694 GCA_029216955.1 Iris pallida
TATATATTTAGTATATATAGGTTTATCATTCCTAGTTAATATTATGTGTGACGTAAGTTTGGACTAGGCTAGGTGCATTATAGTTAGCTTGGTTTCAACCTAGTTAGGGTGGTGCTACTGACTAGTGTAGGCTAGTCAAACCCAATCAAATTAACTCCGATCAAGCCCAAACTTGGTCAACATTGCACAAGATGTAGAAGAAACCTAACCAAGCCCTTACTTGACCCATGTGGTGCACAGTAAGTGTGTGGACAGCATAAAACTTTAGCCTACATGTATTTTCGGAATCAAGTGGTGACCACCACTTTTAGTTGCCAAAACCACCTCCCCACTATCCTATTCCTCCTAAAATTTTGCCAACACTTCTCCTCCTCAACCCCCTATAGCCTTACGGGTATTTTCCTCTCATTCCATTCATTTCCTATCCTAAAACTCGCCACAAACTCGTTTGACTGAAGGTAATTCAGAATAGGACTGCTAAATAGTAATTAGTTCAACAACATTTTGCACCACGAAAACATTAGGTACGAGCCTGAGACCCTTTAAAAAAATCTTTTTCTATTTCTTACCTTTCATTTTCATATTTTTACATAATATTTTATGGAGTTTGACCCCTCAAACCTCTATCGCATAACGATGTGTCCAGAACAGTGTGTTGTCCACGAATTATGTGCAAAGAATTGGGAGTACACACCAAACATTTGTTAAAACTTCTTCAAACCTTTTGCACCTCGTAGCTATTTAAATTAACTTCGACTTAATATATAATTGTCTATATGTTTTGTTCAAATTACCTTCGGTACAAGCATTTTTCGAAAGGGTGCGCGGCTGAATCTCGCGAGACGAAATCTGTCCACGTCCGTACATAGGTAAATACCTTCATTTTTTGTCAAATATTTTTATATTACATAGGGAATAACTATGTATATCATCCCCCTAGATATAAATCTTAATAAAGTTGACATAGAACCAAGGGAAATCTCTCTAAACGTACGCACGAAATATTTGTTCCAGAATTGCGACACATTTTTGTAGCTATTATTTTATGTGCATTGTTCTTGAATTTTTGGACGAAACTTTCACAAATATTTTCCTAACTTGACCTCCTACCATGCCATATAATTATTTTATGATAGATATATGTGAAATTTACATTAAAGTAGGGTTTTTGGGGCATGATTATCTAATTCCAGAATTATATTACATGAGATATGTTGTGTAAACACTAATATTGTATGTAGAATATTTTTCCAAAATTAAACCAAACTTGAGACACGATATATTGATCCTATTAGGTGCTGGAAAAATATAAATATTCATAATAATTGTTATATAATTTTGTGTTACATTAATTTTAATTTCAGAACACAGATTAGTATTAGAATTTCAATTTTTGGGTTCTTCGATAATTAGAACCTAACTAGTTGCACTTTGTAATCTTTTTAACTTTTACTATGGTTTTGATGATAAATTTTATAGAATATAAACCATTAATTTATAATTTAAAAAATAATATATATTTTGATTTTTAAAATGTTTAATTGGGGCCAACTTGGATGACATAAAATATGTCGATTCAAGCCTAGAAATGATAGTTTTACTAGTTTCTTAAAAACTGAAACACACCAAGACTTTGCCAATAATTTTCCATGATAAATATCTCAAAATTATGTTTATACATATTTATATTCTGATTAAACATGAATTTTAGGAATATTTATGTGGCAGAATTCAACCCTTTGTTTAGTGTAGGTTCATGCCTTAGAATCCAATTCTAATGTTTACTAGTTATCCGAAAATTATAATTTCTTAACTTCTAGACAAATAATATTTTAATATTATTATATTATTATTTTATATTTTAGGTTATTTTTTTGGTAAATGATAAGGATTTCAATTAATTAGGTAACCCGAATACCAAAACTAGTTTCTTTTACCTTTAATCACAGTCTACCTTAGAAATGATATTGTGTAAGCATAACGGTCTCTAGAAAAGTTCTGGTCTTAAATATTATAAATATATAAGTCCTGGACATTGATACAGATTCTGATTATAACTTTTAGCAGAAGAGCAAAGGCAAGTAAATTCACTGATTGTTTTTAGTATATGATAGTTTCTATAATACATGATTTAGTAATGTTTATTTGATTCTTGGCACGTATGTTACACTTATTGATAATGAATGGATTCCTAATCAGGAGATGTTGTATTTCATATTATTGTTGTACCATGATCATTATGCTTGTGTTTAGTCCATGCATTGTGATTTACGTGTTGCAACGTGTCGTGATTTGGATCCATTTGTATTAGTTGGGGCATGGGAAATACTAGTTGATATGTGATCAATACTTTTAGATTCCTATTGTAGATTCCCACGGATAGCTAATCATACACTCACTTATGAATAGCCGGACCTGATACTCCTTGCTGCACCTAAGCCGGTCATATATCAAGTAGTATTTCAAAACACCTAGAAATAGTAGGCATTTACCATGTTATCTTGATTTGCTAATTCCCTGTTTACAATTATGATTTAGTTTTACTTATTTTACTATACATGTCATATGTGATTCTCAGTTGTCTTCTTTTATCATTTATTACATTTACTATATTCCTATTTTATAGTCTCTATCATTTACCTGGAACTGCTTTCATTGATTGTACTTTGCTTCAATCCTAACTGGATATTAATATTTTAGGAGTTGAACTTGAGGATTGGTGTCCCACTTATTATGGGGTCCAAGAGGATTTAGCTGAGTCTGATCATGCCTTTCTGGAGGGCCAGACGGATGTTGCTACTGGGTTCCAGATGACACCGCATACTATTGTAGACTAGATTTATTGTTATCGGATTTGTTTCAGATTAATTTACTTTTGGCACGTATATATATATATATATATATATATATATATATATATATATATATATATATATATATATATATATATATATTTCCTTCTGGTTTAGACTTACGTCTTACACTTGTGACTCCATGTCCTTCTAGAATATTTATTTATTTATTATCTTTATCTACCTTTAATGTTTATGATTTAGTATTTTATTGTTACATTTAACAACTCATTTATATTGCTTGAGTTGTTGGATGTTAGTCTAGACAACGATCTACTGCCGACTCTGCGGTGTAGGCTGGATGTACCCACGACTCATACACAAATTTTCGGGTGCGGGTCGTGACACATTTTTCTGGTGGCCCATGCATATCATTTTCTAATTATTGCAAAGTCGTGGTAGTACTTAGGGTTAGAGTACTATTACGATCCTGCTATAGGATATAAGAATATTAAGAAAGAGAGAGTACTCAATCACACTTAGAAATTTTAATCTGATTTGAACTTACTGACTTTTGTTCAAATCTTGATAACTTGACATCTTTTCAATTGTTTTCATTCTTTGAATATCACCTTATGTTGTGCCATATTGTTGACTTCTGGCTGTTTTCCAAATTTTCAGAGGCACCAGAGACCAAAGCTCGTGGTTTAAGACCTAATGGTGCTCGGGAAGCAGAATTACCTTCACCTAAAGGCCTTCCTCCTCTACCTTCGGTACTACCAACTCCTGAAGGTGTGCCTCTTGATGGAGATCATCTGTTTGAGATCCTCATGGGCATGATGGAAATCCAGAGCATGCAGGCAGAGATCCAGAGGCAACATATTGAGGTGATGCGGACTTGTGTTGATAATGCTCAACAAGTTGCCTTAGCAGCCATGGAGAGGGTTGCTCCTCAACAGCAACCACAGCCTGCACAACCTGCTCAACCAAAGGTAGGGGACATCTTAGACTTTCAGAAGATGAACCTGTAGGAGTTCAAGGGGACTGAAGGAATCCTTTATGCTGATGAGTGTCTCGAGGACATCGAGCGGATCATACAAATGTCTAGGATACCAGAGGACTTGAAGATTGAGGCTGTGGGCTTACCGCTTCGTGACATCGTCCGCTCTTGGTTATTGAATGAGACCAGGCTTGCAGATCCAGATCTGACCTGGGACCATTTTAAGGGCCTCTTCAAGAAGTTCTTTTCTGTTGTAGCAAAAGGTGTTCTAGAGAAGCAATTCCAGAATTTAGAACAAGGAAGTCTATCTGTAGACGAGTACACAGCAGAGTTCGATAGACTGAGTCGATTTGCTGAGTACATGGTCCGGGATCCGGAGGATTGAGCCCGAATATTCCGAAAAATCTTGGCCAGGGAGATCATGGTTATTATTCCTTCGAGCATTACAACCCTTTCTGGTATTGTAATTGAAGCCCAGAGGATTGAGGTGGACATGGACTTTAGGCCCAAGAGGGTCAGTGATTCAGTTGGAGGTAGCAACAATTTGGGACCAGCAAAACGTCCTCAGTTCCAGCATAAGAACGTCCAGCCCCAACAGTACCAGGCCCCAGCTAGAGCTCACCAGCAGCTGCCATGCCCCGATCCCGCTAGGGTCGTTCGTCCTTGCTTTGATCCCTATGGGATCGTTCGTCCTTGCTAAGGCTGTAGAGGCTAAAAATTAAGATGCGCCACCAATTAAAGTGTTCGATCATCAGATGGTGCCAAATCATTACATTGTGCCTAACCATCAAGTTGCGCAACATCAGGTTGTGCCAACATCTGGTTGCACTGGAGTCAGATTGTGCGAGCGCCACGTGGTGCACTTTTCGAGAAACTGTAACGACATCATCATTACCTGACAATTAACAGCACGGAGATTAAGGAAAATCTATTCGAATCCCGCGCAACACGGCGCTCGAGAAGATTATGTCAGCATATAATTAATGCTGACAGCTGGTTCGTACAAGTCATTGAGTAGTGTGAGAATTAATCAGTACAGTACAGAAGAATTAGTCAAAGGCGGCAGTCATTAAGTTGCGCCCATACGCAGCCTAACAAGTTGGTGCCACTTGATCAACTCTTATTTTAAAGCAGGGTGACATGGCGCGCAAGCCACCAACTTCGCAGGGGGTTCCCACTATACTACCCATGACCACGCGCATCTTAATCAAACGATGCCACGTGTCCACATCAGTTGGTGCAACTGCGTGCGCAGGTTGTTACATTGCGCCCACGCGCAACCTGATGAAGCTCGCACAAGGTGATCAAACAGTGTTCAGAACAGAGTGACGTGGCGCACAAGCCACTAACTTTACAGAACGTGCCCACTATACTGCTCACGACCATGCACATCTTAATCAAACGATGCCAGGCGTCCATAACAGTTAGTACAACCATTTGTGCAAGTGAACAGGAGGCGTGCAACCTAAAGCGCGCGCAACCCAGAATAACTGCTAAACAGTTATTTCAAGAACTTTATAAATAGAGTTTCAAATCAATCTCAAAGCATGAAGAAAGATCATAATCTCTTGCTAAAGTGTTGTTGCATCCTCCATAGGCTTGTGTCTTCGATATCACATCGTCCAAGGGATAAAGTGATCGTCTTCTGATAAGATTCCTATAGTTATACTTTCCCAGAAATTAATTATACTCTTGTATTCTTTTCTAAGTTTGTAATAAGACTTTTGTTTTTGCAAACAAAATGGCGACTTTGCTGGGGATGACTTTCTCCTCCGACGAGAAAGTGACAACTTAATGTGATACCGCGTCAATCGACAAGAAGCAGAAGACCCTGGTTGTTCAAGTTGACCAGACAGCCTACGAGGCCATGATCAATGCTGGGGGTGCCAAGCGCACTACTGCAGCTGTTAAGGGCAAGACATGCTCTGTTTGGACTCCTAAGTCCTCGACGACACAATCCCCTGCCTCTGTACAACTCACGCCCATTACTGCCTTGGTACAATCTAAGGGAGACAGTCTTTTGGCTAATCCCTCCACTTCTTCGATTCTAAAATCGAAGGAGATTTTGTCTCGACACACTGCTATCCAAAACAAGGAAAAGCACCCTTTGGCCTTCTCTTCCTGGTACAACCTGCAGCTGTTCTTGCTTCTGCACAACTTGCGCCCATCACTGGCTTGGCGCAACCTAAGGGAAACAACCTTTTGGCTAACCCCTCCACTTTTTCGATTCTAAAATCGAAGGAGACTTCGTCTCGACACACAGCTGTACAAAACAAAGGAAAGCGCCCTTTGGCCTTTTTCTTCCTGGCGCAACCTGCGCATGTTCCTGCTCTAGCGCAACCTGTGCATATTCCTGCTCTGGCACAACTTGCGTATGTTCATGCTCTGGCTCCACCTGCACATACTTCTGTACTAGCGCAACTCAAAGAGAAGCACTGTTTAGTGACTCCCTCTTTGCCACCAAACCAGAAGTTTAGTGATAAATCACTAAATTAAGGAAAATGCCCTTTAGCCTTTCCTCATTCTGTTCGAGTCATTGACTGGGTGGAAATTATTGCTAATTCAGATAAGAAATTTATTCTCTTTAACAGAGACAACCAAATCTTTGTCAGGAAGATGGGTTCTATTTATAATAAACTTTCCATGCAAAAGGGTATTATGCCGATTCCAAAAAGGTCAGGACAGGATCTACCAACCCTATGTATTTCAAGATTCCGACAAGGCAAACTACTAGTATCTCAAGTAGATGCACAAGTAGCTCCCCTGTCAGACTTGCGCACCTATATCAATAGGTGCCAATCAGGATCAACTTTGGGAAAAACACAAAAGGTATCAAGTGCAACCTGCACCAGTTGCTAACTTGCACCAGAGGAAGAATTCTGAGGTAAAAAATCCCGAGACTTATGCTAACCAGCTTAGCACGTCCTTGTACACTCAAGGTACAGGACACCTCAGAAATATGAACCATCTTTCGAATGTCACCAAGGACTACGTTCCTGCAGCTTCTTCTCGTTCTATTAGTGACCTCCGTGAACTCTTAATAAAAAAGCGGAAAAGTTGCATATCCAGTCCAGCAGTGGACCAACAGCAAGGACATTGTTGTAATCACCACCATGAAGTTGTCATCAAATGCTGTTGTCAGTCGGCTAAGCGGTCTATCTTTGACCGTTTGAATTACAGTTCAGACTTCTGAATCAATCCCGGTGGACGAAGATGAATTACTCTATGCTCTTGTCAATATGGCATCTCGAAGCACTGAGGGTGGAAAATGTCCAAGACGTAATGCATCCCGCAATCCCAGCCAACAGTACTTAGATCGCATTTATGAATCTGATGAAGGAGTATATCAATATACTAGATTAAGGAGCTGAGAAATAATCAGTCAAAGGAATCTTCTTTTCGACCAAGACAAAATCAGTCAAATGAATCTTCTTGATTCTAACCAAGATTCCTTCAGTCAAAAATATATCCCTATCACTTATTATGGGGGTAGTTCTTTATGTGACTTTGATGATGACAGTAAAAATTCTGAAAGGACCATCCTTTCCACTAGCTCATCTTCGAGGGCTAGAGAAGTGACTGCTTATGCCGTCACAGAAGATCAAAATACTTCCAGTTCTTTCAGTTAAGAGCAGAGAATTGTTGCTTTGGAGGCCAGTTTGAAGAACATGGCTGAGATGATGACAGACATACATGCTGTGATTATGGCACAACATACAGTTCCACCGGTCGCGAATCTGATTCCTACTCAGAAATATGTAAAAACATCAGCTCCCATCAATATTGATCTGGGTGTACAATCTTCTCACACCGCTTCCATTCCTGTGTAGGCCATTCCAAGTCAATCTAGTGCCGGGGGTGGTACCTATCATGTGGTACCTCCTCCTAACATATTGAATCAATCCACTACTTCGCAATCAACGGGAGATACCAATGAGGCTGTAAAACTTTTACATACTAAATTTGAAGCTTTGAAACAGAAGGATGGTCTGCAGAAGCTTGGGATCCAACAGCCCTATCCTATAGAATAGAAAGCGGTCCAATTTTCTCCTAAATACAACCCTCTACTATTATGCTGTTTGATGGCAGCACGTCTCCAAGTCAATACCTCAATCACTTTGAAGTAATGACTGATCAACTTCAACCAAATGATGCTCTTCTGACTAGAGTATTTGTCGACTGTTTAGCTGGTGCAGCATATGACTGGTATCATAGTTTACCAGATGGGTGTATAACCTCTTTTGCTGGGTTCAAACAAATGTTCTTGAACGATTTTATATGGGAACCAACGACATGACTATGTCTGTTCTCATCAAAATCAAACAACGATATAATGAAACTACTAAATGTTTTATTGACGGTTCCATCGTGAAGCACTCAAAATGCTTCTCGGATCCCCAGATACTTTGACTATAGACACTTGCAAATGAAACTTGTTGCCTATAATCAGTATGTGGACATGATCAACACAATTTCAGGATTGGCCTTCCTTCATAATGAACGCCAAAGCAGCAAAGAGAGCGCTGACAAGTTCAAACAATTAGGCATTCAAATGCCTAATCTTGACAAAGATGAACGCGCTACACCAAATAATAGTGGCCGTCAGAACAATCACAAGAGCAAGAAGACTTTGGCCATTAACCTCAAAGGCAAAGAAGCCCTAGCCATCAATGTAAATCAACCAACATCTACCCCAACAACACCACCACAACAGGCACTACATCCAAAAGAAGAATGCTCTTTTGATGAAGATGATATCATGAGTATCTTTGATTGCCTCATCAAGAGCAATAAACTTCAACTGCCAGAACCTAAACGGCCAGATGAAGTTGGTAAGACTGACCATCCTAAATATTGTATTTACCACAGGTTTATTGGGCATCCAACTCGAGCATGCTATGTGCTCAAGGGTAAAATTCAGGAGATGGTCAATACTGGAGCAATCACTCTCCAGCAAGATGAGAAAACTGTAATGGCTAATGTCGTCTCTTTACAGTTTAGAGATTTTTTAGCTCAACTTGTGCAGGACGGTATCATCCCCATCCTGAGAACTACTTTGGAGATTATTAATCTTCCACCTGCACGAACTAATGGTCTTGTCCCTCTATCTACTGATAGAGGGAAAATTATATGGATCCATCCAGATTTAGTGGCAAACTTTGAAACACCATCTTCTTCCACCAAGTCTAAGAAGGCCACTAAAAATAAATCATGTCATATGGTTACGTTTGGTGAACATTATCTTCCACCTTTAACTGCTACCTTCATCTCAACAGCAGATAATCCTTCTTCTTCTTCCCCTGATAAGACAACATTGTCAAAATCAGAAGCCAAATACCAACCAACTTTCCATCTGTATAGCCTATAATCTCGTAAATTAATGACAAAGATAGGATATGATCTACAAAAGACTTCTGGTCTGAACTATGAAAAATGATCTCCTGTACCTCTTTTTTATGTCTTTATACAACCAATCTCGGGTAGGTTTGGGTTACTAGACAAACTCTCCATCTTGTCAAAAGAAACCTTCTAGAAACAATATCCAGGCAAAGAGTTACAATATAGTGTCCTTTGAACCTGTATCCGAAGAAGAAGTCTTAACTGGTACCAGGTCTAGGAAACCTTACCTAAGAGACTATTCAGAAGGTCAAGAAAACCCTGCTCCAGCTCTGGAGGCTTCTCAAACACAATCTTTTGCTGCTGTTAATGTTCCATCAGCTTCATCACCTCCAATAGAGCCAACTCTTCCCAAACCGACGACAGCCGACAAAGGAAAATAGCCTGTCCGTTTTGATAAAGTATTGAAAAAGACTCCAACTTTGGGACTTGAGAAGCCATATAACTATGAACTCATTTGAAATATCAGTAAACTCACTGATACATATAACTCGAACCCAATCACCATCTAGACTCGAAATCAAATCAAGCCAAAACTCATAACCATATCAATACAAAAAATTTGGAGCAAATCAACATATAAAATATACCCAAATCTCGGAATTTATCAAATCCTAATCACATTTCAATAAAACTGGAAAAATACTGTGTATATGTTAAACCCAAAAATCAAAATCTGATTCCTAACCAAAACTCGAAATCATTAAATGAAATAGGTGTACAGTAGTAAGGACCCACTCTACATGTCCTAAGGAAGCCAAACTTGTCCATAAATGGGACACAAAGTGTCCAAAATCGAAATGGGACAGTATAAAAAAATGATAGTTTAAATCCCAAAACCCAATTCGAATACCATATCAATTCAAAAACCAAATACAGTCACATACAGAGATGAGATACATGTGTACATGACTTCAAGGTGTGTTCTCGTATCCACATTGCTGGACACGAGGTATCCAAACAAAATTCAAACTCAGTTCAAAACAACCAGTGAAGACTGCCTCATGCAGCCATGTCATCTAGTATAGGATACGACACAGTGAATCAAGTGTCACGTGCACGTGTTAGTGGACAGAGGGGGTCTAGTTCTTCGTGTTTGACACACTGGTTTGTGTCCACATTGTGTCCACATTTTGTCCACAAAGGACACGAAGTGAGTATCAGTCGAAAGAATTCGACTGTACACACACAGAACAAAACTAGTGCACGCGTGAGAACTCCCTCGACACGACGCAAGGTGACACGAAACTCAAGGGGGGTCCTGTCAGAGGTTGCCCCAACCTCTGTGCCATGTGGAATGTGTCCACGTGTCCAAATGAGGAAGAATTTAGGGTCGACAGCAGGGCACCCGTGCGGCTGTATCGTGCAGCGTGTCTAGTCCAATTTTGGACACAAAAATGACACAAAATTCAACTCAGTCACATGCAAAAACTAATCACCATATATAGGGCTATAAATTCATGAAAATAGTTTTATAGGGACTGATATGTGTCCGATACGGACACAAAATGGATACTATTTTGCACCAAACTCACTCTACAGCTAGGGTATACCTATATTCATGCATCAATGAAAACAAAATAGAATTTAAATAGGTTTTATGGAATTTACCTATTGAGAGGAAATCTTAATAAAAAAATAAGAAAGGGAAGGTATTCTTCTCCAAATGCAATAGTCAATTCACTTCAAATCCTTGCTAGCTAGCCTCCTTTAGCATCCTCTACTGTTGGGGATGATGATGCAATTGATTTGACTCAATTGGGATCAATTTGGATAAAGGGGGAGGAATTTGGGGAAGAACAAGTTAGGGTTATTTATAGGTGTCAAAAGAGGCAAGGGGCTACTAAAGAATACTTTATAGGAGAGGAGATTTCTATTTGTGGCTGCCATAAAATGAATTAGGTTTAGGTTTAGATGTAGATGGGTGGCTAAGGCTTCTCCACCAAATTTTAAGTCCTCATATTGGTTCAATTAGTCCTAAGGCTTTCTTTTTATAAATATCCTAAGGAGAAACTATCCTACTTAGAAATATCTAGATATTGCTAATCTTGGCACTTAGTAGGAAGGTTCTAATCATCATCTAATCCTCATGACTAATCTAGATTAGGCTAAACTTCTAGGTTAAGTCTCAAATAATTAACTAGCATATATTTAATTAATACAATTTACAATTTCACAAAATTGTCAAAATGACCAAAATAGCCTAAAAAGTGGTAATTTGAAGTTCTAATCACATGACTAGGCTCCCATGGTCATGGTTAGTCTCTAGGCTCATCAAAACTAGGGTTTAACTAGTTAACCATAAAAATCATAATTCAATATTTTAAATAGTTTTAAATTGATTAAAAATTACCAAAAATCATAACGTGATTTAAATATCATTATTAAATGATTATAATTACAAAAGTCTAAAATTACCCTCATTTTAGAAAAGTGGGTGTTATAATTCTACCTCCTTAGAAGAATTTCGTCCTCGAAATTAAGATGGTAGTACTCCTTCTTGGTCAAATACCCCAATAATCAGTCTCAGAACCACACAGCTCGATAATCATATGCGTCTGTCGAAAATCATGATGCTCAGAATCTTTGTCATGCTAGTGAACAAGGCTACGATAATAACAGAGTCCTCGGCTAAGGTACATACCTCTATAATCATGATATTTAAAATTTTTGCATTGCCGCATGCTTGGCCGCGAAAATCTTAAATTCCTATACCCGAGAAATACATCCAAAACCAGACTATATGTCCTCACTATGCCAGGTAACATGGCTATAGAAGACTCTAGATCCCATAACTGAGGCGACCTAGCCCATACGACTTATCTCAGAAGAAAATTAAATCACAATGAAACACCAGATCAAAACTTATCAACAAACAAGGAACAGATGAAATCGAATTTCAAGACAGTTATAAGAAGGTAAATACAGAAATTGAATCGAGAAGAACGAAACCTGCAATAAGCTCTCCTACTGCCCGAGCATCCTCAACTGTCATGGCATATGCTAGCCCTTGCTGGCCTCATCTGGCCTGCTGCTGGCCCACCGGAGCCTTAGCTCCTGCTCTATGAGCTGTTCGTCCCGAAGACTTGGGACACTCTCTCAATTGATGGTCTGGTGCTCCGCAAAGTAGGCACTTGCCTAGCATCATCCGACATTCACTCCAATCATGCCATGGTTTCTTACAGAAAGGACAAAGGATAACATGCTGCTGTCTAGGGGCCTGTTGCTGTCTCTGCTACTGCTGTACCTGCTGAAAAGGAGCACGGCCCTAAAATTGCTGCTGCTGAAAGTGGACCCTCGGCTGCTAATACTGCTGCTGAATCTGTATATGAGGCCTCTTGGCCTGGCTCCGCTGCTGCTGGCTTCATGAGTGTCTCGTCCCCTCTTGAGCTTCAGCTCAAGATCATCCTCTGCTGCTAGGGCACCCACCAAAATCTTCTTAAAAGTAGCGCTCCGGTCACTCTTTGTCAAGGACTTGACTTCCTTAACTAATTCCTTCTGGAACCTTCAAGCCTTCGCTGTCTCACCGAGTCCTTCAACCAATCTGCCCAGACGACAGAACTCCCTTGTGTACTCCTCGACAGTCTGACTGCCCTGAACTAAGCTCTCAAACTGCGACTCTAGGGCACCAAGTGCCGTGTTAGGGAAAAACTTCTCCTTGAACAGCTTCTTGAAGGCTGCCCAAGTCTGTCCTTCTATACCGACCCTCAGGTCCGTCTGGTACCATGTGCGAGCCAGGTCCTGCATCTGACTACCTGCTGCCTCAATCTGCAGTTGAACTGGTATCTCCGCCAGCCGAAAGATCTTCTCGATGTGATTTATCCAGTCATCCGCATAAAGAATCCCCTCTGTGCCGCGAAAGTCCCGCGGACGCATCTTCTGGAACTCCTGGATCCCTGCTGTCTTCGGCTGATACTGCTGAATCTGGCCTGCCTAGAGATGCACAATAACTCTCTCCACCGTCGTCAGGGCAAGCTGTTGGACATTCTCTGTCCTGCTGAAAATGAGTGGACTGCTGTCGCTGGGCCTCCACCATTCTCTGAAAGAAGTCGAACAACTGCGCTGCGTCAACCGATTCCGATGGCGACTGCTGCTGCTACTGAAAGAAATCAGGAATAACGGGGGGTGATATCGGAACAGGAGGAGGTGCACCCCCGAATGCGACAAAAACTCTGACATGAGAAGGTACCATAGGAGCTGCCTGACTGAGCTGAGCCGAACGAGAGGTGGCAGACCTTTCGGCAATATCCTCCTGGCCGGGGTGATGAGGTCGTGTCTCTATAACCATCCTGAAGATAGATCAAACATGGAAATCAATACTGAGAAGGAAGCGATATAATCAAAGGAGGACAGTTTATTTCAAAGGGAAGCAATTTTCAACAAAAATTTAGATGACAGGAATTTAGATAAAAGTTTTTTCCTAGATGTGATTGAGTACCTCATAACTTATATCCTATATCCTACCACATGCTGTAGTGACACTCTAGTTCGAGTACCACTACAAAATCGTACTAACTGCGACTCTCAGGACCTGCATGGGCCTCCACTAAAAACGTGTCACGATCCGCACCCAGTATAGGGACACGAGAAGTGGATACGTCCAGCCTATGCCTCAGTGTAGGCGGTGGAATGCTGTTCTAAGTCATGATCTCAACTAACCATAATATGATATACTCTCTAAACGGAGGCCAATCACAGAAGGTACAACTCAATCACAAGTCTAAAGATGGAAAATAACACGATATGATAGATAATGAAATCCTCAAACCGAGGTACAAACAAAAGAGAAATAAGTCCAAGTTAACAACCACAAGTCTCAACATCTCAAATATAATACAACTATGAAACCATAAAGAACAAATGACATGAATAAAGGAAATAACAGTCTAACTATATACTCTAGGCAATGGTAGGATCCTCAGCAGCTGCCTGAACCTCCTGGGGGTCCAGGTTGCAAGTGTCATCAAAGCCTGCTTCATAGTAGGTAGGGTAGAACTCCTCCTCATCCTTTGTAATATTTTCAACAGGTCCAGTCAGGACAGGAACGAGCATAATACATCTCACGCAGTTCATATCATGGCAGAAAATATAAAGCAAGCAATAGAGTTAGATACATAAAATATTATAAGAAGATGTACATGAAAACATAGGAGATATTTGATAACTGGAAATATATACATGATAAGTAAGAACTGTAAGTGACTAGTGATTTAGAGTACGAGATGACATATAATTAGCTTGGGTTGAACATGACATAACATGGGTGTACATGAGGGACACTAGCCAAGAAGGCTGTATTGTACATGATAACAGATAAAAAGTAACAGAGTGAACATGATGGGTAAATCACATAACTATTTATACTCACCCCTACCCACAATCAATACACAAGGATCCAGTCAAGTTACGTTATAAACATAATGTTTTGGTTACATACGAAGCACATGAGGAAACATGAACTACATGAGAGCACATGAAAGTACATAAGCGTACATGAAAGCACATAAGAGAACATGAGAGTACATGAATAACACAAGTGCAAGGAATACATGATGTACATAAAACACATGACATGAAATATCCGATGCGCCCGCTAAGGGGGATAACATCCCATGAAAAGATTCGTAAAGTACCAATTCGTGATGATAACGTGACAGCATCAAATAAATTAATCTAGAGCAAGAATATAAATCCTGACAAGTATGAAACGATCAGAGAATGTACTCGCCTGCGATCTGAATGTCTGTGATAATATATTGTCCGAATCGAGGTATTTGACTCCTATTTAGAGAAACACAAGTCATGATGTATACAAAAGGGTTATAAATAAAGTATACAATGCATCTACATGATTTCTAGGTCAATCTAGGTCAAAGTCAACTCTTGGTCAACTCTGGGTCAAACCAAGTCAACATCTAGTCAAACTAGGTCAATCTTAGTCAACTAAGTCAAACTCTAGTCAAGCTAGGTCAATTGGTCACATATTGACTCAATGTTGACTTTTGGTTAACTCTACTCAATTTGAACTATTTGGTCAAACTTTGGTCAAATTAGCCTATTAGGTTCAATACCAAGTCATTCTAGGTCAAAGGGCTAGTCTAACAAGTCTAACTAGGCCTAACCAAATTAGCCTAGGCAATCAAGGCTAGACATAAGCAAAGCAAAACAATGTGAACCACACCAAGGCATCTATACACATACTATATATTGCATCACATACTTGGATATATATATATATATATATTTTACTTGGATATATATATATATATATATATATATATATATATATATATATATATATATATAAATATATATATATATATATATATATATATATATATACATACATGTATTCATCACATTCAATCCTACATGCTTGCATTAGATTATGATGCATTCTTGCATTGCATTTATTCATTCTTGCATTCATGTATTGCATTACCTTCATGTATATTACACTTCATACATATATTCATACATGCGTACATATATTCATTCATGAATGCATACATTAATATATGCATACATGCCTTCATATATGCATACATTGCATACATACATACTTTCTTACATTACATTCAGTTTTGCATACATTTTTACTTCATTTCATGCATTATATACATGCTTACATTAAATACATGCATATTTACCTACATACATATATACATTCATACAACCATAGTCTCTAAAATCAAACCAACATCTACATTACAATGCTTACTATCAAACATTAAAACCCAATTTAAATTCATACAATTTCAGTTAACCATGTTTTAAAACTCAGTTAAACATGTTGGTAAGTTAACATTTAACAGTAAATAGATATTTACAAATAGAAAAGGCAAGAAAAGAAAGGGAGGGGACTGATTTTTTGGCAACATGGACTGCTCTCTCTCCCATTACCTGCTGTTACAGCAGTGGCAAGCCCCTCCTTTCTCACTCTCAAGGACAACACCCAACTCCCTAATCAAATATACATAGATAATAATATACAGTAACATATATATAATACATATGTGCACCCTCTAAAACCACTCAGGAATCCTGAACACATCTCATCACTACTCCTACTGTTACTCAACTCAGAACTCAGTTTACTATGCATCAAGCTCATTCTCATATGTGAAAATCTCAGGAAAAAGGAATCAAAATTCCAACTCAGTTATATCTAAACCCAAACTCATTTGAAATATCAGTAAACTCACTGATACATATAACTCGAACCCAATCACCATCTTGACTCGAAATAAAATCAAGCCAAAACTCATAACCATATCAATACACAAAATTTGGGACAAATCAACATATAAAATATACCCAAATCTCAAAATTTATCAAATCCTAATCACATTTCAATAAAATTGGAAAAATACTGTGTATATGTTAAACCCAAAAATCAAAATCCAATTCCTAAGCAAAACTCGAAATCATTAAATGAAATAGGTGTACAGTGGTAAGGACCCACTCCACGTGTCCTAAGGAAGCCAAACGTGTCCATAAATGGGACACAAAGTGTCCAAAATCGAAATGGGACAGTATCAGAAAAATGATAGTTTAAATCCCAAAACCCAATTCGAATACCATATCAATTCAAAAACCAAATACAGTCACATACAGAGATGAAATACATGTGTACATGAGTTCAGGGTGTGTTCTCGTGTCCACATTGCTGGACATGAGGTGTCCAAACGAAATTCGAACTCAGTTTAAAACAGCCAGTGAAGACTACCTCGTGCGGCCATGTCATCTAGTCTAGGATACAACACAGTGAATCATGTGTCACGTGCACGTGTTAGTCGATAGAGGGGGTCTAGGTCTTCGTGTTCGACACACTGGTTTGTGTCCATATTGTATCCATAAAGGATACGAAGTGAGTATCAGTCGAAAGAATTCGACTATACACACACAGTACAAAACCAGTACACGTGTGAGAACTCCCTCGACACGACACGAGGCAACACGAAATTCAAGAGGGGTCCTGTCAGAGGTTGACCCAACCTCTATGCCAAGTGGCACGTGTCCACGTGTCCAAATGAAGAAGAATTTAGGGTCGGGTAGCAGGCACCCGTGCGGCTGTGTCGTGTAGCGTGTCCAGTCCAATTTTGGACACAAAAATGACACAAAATTCAACTTAATCACATGCAAAACTAATCACCATATATAGGGCTATAAATTCATGAAAATAGTTTCAAAAATGGTTATCACAATATTGGTTTAGGCATTTCATCAAACACAGGTTTATAGGGACTGATACGTGTCCGATACAGACACGAAATGGATACTACTTTGTACCAAACTCACTCTACAGCTAGGGTATACCTATATGCATGCATCAATGAAAAGAAAACATAATTTAAATAGGTTTTATGGCATTTACTATTGAGAGGAAATCATAATAAAAAATAAGAAAGGGAAGGTGTTCTTCTCCAAATGCAGTGGTCAATTCACTTCAAATCCTTGCTAGCTAGTCTCCATTAGCATCCTCTACGGTTGGGATAATGATGCAATTGATTTGACTCAATTTGGGATCAATTTGGATAAAGGGGGAGGAATTTGGGGAAGAACAAGTTAGGGTTCTTTGTAGGTGTCAAAAGAGGCAATGGGCTACTAAAGGATACTTTATAGGAGGGGAGATTTCTATTTGTGGCTGCCATAAAATGAATTAGGCTTAGGTTTAGATGTAGATGGGTGGCTAAGGCTTCTCCACTAAATTTCAAGTCCTCCTATTGGTTCAATTAGTCATAAGGCTTTCTTTTTACAAATATCCTAAGGAGAAAATATCCTTCTTAGAAATATCTAGATATTGCTAATCTTGGCACTTAGTAGGAAGGTTCTAATCATCATATAATCCTCATGACTAATCTAGATTAGGCTAAACTTCTAGGTTAAGTCTCAAATAATTAACTAGCACATATTTAATTAATACAATTTATAATTTCACAAAATTGCCAAAATGACCAAAATACCTAAAGGCTAAAAAGTGATACTTTGAAGTTCTAATCACATAACTAGGCTCCCATGGTCATGGTTAGTCTCTAGGCTTAGCAAAACTAGGGTTTAACTAGTTAACCCTAAAAATCACAATTCAATATTTTAAATAGTTTTAAATTGATTAAAAATTATCAAAATTATAACATGATTTAAATATCATTATTAAATGATTATAATTACAAAAGTCCAAAATTATCCTTATTTTAGAAAGGTGGGTGTTACACCCCGTCAAAGGACATGCTACTCGTCCCCCTTCTTCTCAGACATTGACTATACATCTTTCCTCTCATAACAAACAGACTCCTGCTGTAGAAAGGGAACAAAGGGAGCTCACCTCTTCTGAGCCTCTTGTTATTGACCTTCGTTGTAACAAACCTTCTCCTTCTCCTTCTCCCCCTCTGGTTATCAACCTTACTAAGTCTTCTGTTAAGGCTAAAAATTATGTTGTAAATGATGATGTACAAATCAATAAAGTAGTATCTCTTTACAGTATACTGACGTTCTTTATTATACTCGATGTTATTTAAAAATGTTAGATAACTTCGAACCACTTACCATAGGAGCAGTTGAAGCTTCCCAAAATAAAGTATTGCTCGAGCCAATGCAGGACTCCTTCTTAGTTCCCTCCAGGAAGAAAGATGAACTTCTTATTATTTTTAGTAAAGGAACGGAACAGAAGATCGCGCCCGATAGTGAAGAAGAAAATCACGATAATGGAAGACTTCAACTACATCGTTATAGTTAGCAATCAAAAGATATCATTCAAAAGATGGGCTATAATTTTAAAGCTGGTCTCAATGGCGGCAAAGGAAGACGAACTCCTATTCGTATTCCTGCTCCGAAAGGAAAATCACGACAATACTACAGCAAAATGAAGCGGGGATTACGTTATACTTCACTAATTCTGACTCCAGAAGCCTCTGAATCTGATAAAGAAGAACGATCTAACTCTTCTAATTCTGTCTCATGGAATTCAGACACCAGTGTAGGGCACGTCCATCGAGTGACTCTATCTTCCAATATGGTAACTATTGAGTTATCAAAATATGACAGAGATTTTGTCGAAGTCTCTGAATCTGATCCTTGGGCACAAAGGATGGATACTAAATGGGAGCTTTGCTTTTACCAACGCGAGCCACCTACTGAAGATCAGTTGGTTCAAGTCAATATTGGAGATGAAACTTCCCAAAAACTGATATTTGTTAGCAAAAGCCTCCCTGAAGCGGATAAACAAGAACTAATCTAGCTTATTAGGAAATATATTGATGTATTCGCTTGGAGATATGAAGACATGCCAGGGTTGGATCCTCAGATCGCTACCCACAAGCTCAACATTCTGCCAAATACGAAGCCGGTCAAACAACAATAGCATCGATTTTAACCTGACATGATGGATGCCATAGAAGCTAAAGTCAAGAAACTCATCGCTTGTGGTTTCGTCAGAGAAGGACAACATCCAGACTGGGTGACTAATGTTGTCCCAGTTTTGAAGAAAACAAAAAAAGTCTGGGTCTGCATCGACTTCAGAGACCTTAATGAAGCTTGTCCCAAAGACGAATTCCCTCTTCCAATCACAGATGTCATGATCGACAATACTTGCGAATTTAAATGTATATCCTTTATGGATGGATTTTTAGGATACAATCAAATCAACATGCATCTAGAAGATGAGAAACATACATCTTTCTGCACTCCTCTTGGAGTCTATTGCTACACTTTCATGCCATTTAGTCTTAAGAATGCTGGTACAACTTATCAGCGGGCCATGAGTACCATCTTTCGTGATCATTTACAAAAAAATGTTGAATGTTATATTAACGATATTACTGTCAAAATTCGTCTAAAGGAAGATCACATTTAAGATTTGAGAAGTATTTTCGATCTAATGTGCTAGCATCAACTCAAGTTGAATCCCACCAAGTCATTCCTGGGAGTCTCTAGTGGCAAATTTTTCAGATTCGTCATTAACTCTAAAGGTATACACGTTGATCACGAGAAGATCAAAGCCATTCAAGAGATTCATCCTCCACGCAACCTAAAAGTGCTACGAGGATTTCAGGAACGGCTTGCGTATATCAGGAGATTCATCTCAAATCTCTCTAGACGCTATAGACCGTTCACTCAACTCATGAAGAAAGGTGTGTCTTTTATTTGGACTGAAGAATATCAACAAGCATTTGAAGACATAAAGTGGTACTTGATGAACCCTCCAGTTCTAGTGCCTCCAGTGTCAGGAATACCCTTCCGGATGTATGTTCGAGCAATGGACCATTCCCATGGTGCTTTATTAGCATAGAAGAATAAAGAAGGTCATGAGCATGCTATTTATTACCTTAGCCGTACAATGGTTGGAGCTTAGCGTCGATACACTCTAGTAGAAAAAGAATGCCTAGCTTTTATTGTGTTGTTCGAAAGACGAGACATTGTATCACTGGCCAGACTATTCATGTTATTTCTAGAGTTAACCCTCTCCGGGTCCTGATAAAAAAGCCCAGTACACTCAATTCCAGGCTTGCAACATAGGCAATATGATATGGTTTATGTTCCTTAAAAGTCTGTTAAATGTCAAGCCCTTGTTGTCTTTCTGGCAGCTCATCCTGTTCCCGAAACGTCTAAACTCTAAGACAAAATTCCAGATAAAACTTTGGAGTCCAACATAATTTCAGAAAAAACTTTTACTTGGCGTCTATTGTTTGATGGAGCATCCAGAATTGGACCAAAAGGTGCTATTATTGCTGGAGTTGGAATCGTCCTCGTCTCACCAGAAGGGTTAGCTATTCAGAGAGCTTATTCTTTAGATGAGCCGTGTTCTAATAATGTGGCTGAATATAATGCTCTACTTATTGGTCTTCAATTGGCTAAACAATTAGATATTTAGTATCTTTAAGTTTACGGAGACTCCAAACTGATTATCAATCAAGTTAGAGGCACATACGAAGTTCGACATCGAGATCTAGTTCCATATCATGATGCAGCGATCAAGATGGATACTTCATTCAAAGGCTTCTTCATCGAGCATGCATGCCGAATGTGTAACACGGAAGCTGATGCACTCGCTAATCTTGTAGAAGTGTTAGCAATTCTCGTAAGAAGGCAACAAATGATCGTCATCACTAATGGAGAGTTATTTTGTGTCGAGAATAACTTAAATATTGAAGTTAACAACCCAAACATGGAATTCAACAATTTAGTTAAAATTTGTGCCATTAGTGAGGACTGGAGGACTCCTTTCATAGACTTTGTGGTCCATCATATCTTACTTGAAGATCCTTAGGAGGCCACAACTATTCGACGACGGTCACTCAGATTTTATTATAATCATACTACAAAGGCACTCTACCGATGAACGTTTGATGGTTTACTCCTACGCTAGGGAAGAAGCAAAACAAATACTTCATGAAGCTCATGACGGTTTTTGTGGTGCACATCAACCTGGTCCTAAATTACAGGATCGTATTCGCCGTATGGGCTATTATTGGCCCTCAATGATATTTGATGCAATCGAGTATGCAAGGAAGTGCCGAGCATATCAATTCATGCCGACTTCATCCATCAACCATCATAATTTCTTCATCCGACGGCAGCATCTTGGCCATTTGAAGCTTGGGGAATGGATTTTATCGGTTCTATCAACCCTCCCTCGTCTCGAGGATATCGGTTTATATTGGCCATAATCGATTACTTCTCAAAATAGGCTGAAGCTATACCTCTTGCTGAGGTCAAGACACGTAGCTTTATCAATTTTATTAAGCATCATGTGATCTACAGATTCGGTGTTCCTCGATGAATCATTCATGATAATGGGCCACAATTCATCAATCAGAAGTTCACTCGATTCTGCGATGACAATATGATCAATAATATTATTTTTACAGCTTATAATCCTACAGCTAACGGGTTGGCAGAAGAATTTAACAAGACCATCATCAAACTCCTCAAGAAGTTTGTTTCTACAAACAAACAAAACTGGAGTGAGAAGCTTGGAGAATATCTGTGGGCTTACCGTACTACTATACGTACTCCTACAGGTTGCACACCTTTCTTTTTGGTATATGGATGCGAGGCTGTCTTACCATTGGAAATCCAGATCCCTTCCCTAAGGATTGCTATTGCCAATAAACTCACAACCAAAAAAATGATCGTCTAAGACTTCAGGAGCTTGAAGCGCTTGACGAGAAACGACTCCTAGCTCAACAACATATTGAGTTATACCAAGCTCGTTTATCAAAATCCTTCAACCGTAAAGTCAAAGTCCGAACATTTTAGAAAGGAGAACTAGTCCTAACCGTTAGACGTCCTATGACTATGACACACATGAGCAAAGGCAAATTCAAAGCAAAGTAGGAAGGACCCTATGTTGTAAGCAAAGTTTTCTCCAATGGAGCTTATCAATTGACTGGTATGGATAGTCGAGTCGCCATGATGCCCATTAATGGTAAATTTCACAAGAAATATTATGTTTGAAGACAAAGAAGAAATATCAACACAGAGACTCAGAATGAAAATAAAATTCCTTTTTATTTACATAAATTCAGACAGAAGAAAATACATAAAATTAACGAGGACCGTATCCCTCTTGATTGAAAACATATTTTGCAAGAAACTCGAAGACATTATTGTTCGATGACACCAGCAGTTTATAGGCAGCCTTCCTCAGAGCTTCTTCCTCGGTATTACTCCTAGGCTTCACAAGTTTGGCAAGAATGTTCTGCTTCTATCCAGGAACAGCCGAGCTTTCTCTGATTTTTGGCTGAGTAGGTGATGGAAGCTCGTCAGAAGGAATGTCGAGGGCGGCTTCGATCTTTGGGATAACTCCCGTCTCTTTAGGCATATCTTCTGAAGACATTTGCAAAGGAAAGAAATGGGGTGAATGATGATCTTAGAAAAGTTCCACACTATTTATAGATGGAAAAGCCAAACATTCTGTCTCGAGAATCGAAATAACCTTTCCTCGAAAAGGCATGTTCGTTCATCTTGTGAAGAGATCTTCATTTACTCTTTGTTTCGAAAATCGAAGCAACCTTTCCTTGAAATGGCATGCTTATTCATCAGTCTTTTCATCTCTATTTTATTTCGTGAATAGGCCTACATTTATTATCGTTTATATACTTTTTTTCGTAAATAAAGCCACAAGATAATAAAAACTCAAAATCCTCTGTAGAGCATATCCGAATCATCAATTCTGTCTTTTGAAACCCAGCTGTTTCAAAAGATATCTTTTCTTTATGATAAAGTTCGTATTACCACAAATATCGTCTTCTTAGACGTATTTTCCCATCTTTGAGTTCCAGTTGACTTGAAGATTATCAATAAAAAAATGAATTCACATCCACATTACCTCTGGATTCTATTTTCTATATCATCACATCAAATCAGATCATAAAGAAGAGAAAATTATTCTTCATTCCTTCTTTAAAAACATAGATACATCTTGATGAAAATCTACTACATCTCGGATTTTCATTCTAAATCTACTAAATGAAGGTCTACTGCATCTTTGGATCTTCTTATTGGTGCCAGTTCGTTGTCGACTCGACCTGAAGCAGCGAGCAAGGCAACGAAATCAACTTTGGTCTTCTCTCTCAAAAAGACCAGAAAAGAAGGGCGAGGGGTATCAACCCGAAGATGTCCCGTTTCTAGCGCAGGCAGAGATTGGAATATGCTCATCCTTCCTTGTGACACAATTCATAGTTCTGCCGCAAAAGCAACTCTTTTATCCAATTACTCGGGTTAGAGTTGACTCCACCGTCCAACTCTCCATGTATAAAGGCCCTTCCTAACATCTCGAGGAAGCCCTTTTTAACATGATGTGTTTTGAGCTCTCTGATGTGTGTATCAAGGTGGTCCAGCTCCATAGCATCCAAGATCACTAATACCATTTTTGAAGAATCTTGTCAACCGATTTCCTGTAAGAAGTGAACAAAAAAAAGTAATCGAATTTACAGAGTGCAATGATCAAATCTGTACAAAAAAATCACAGGTTGCACCAAAACTTCCACGTTGCACAAACGGATGTATTGTGCCATGTGCAATAGATGTATTACGCCAAGCACAATATCTGTATTGTGCCACATGCAGTATCTGTGCTGCGCCGTATTTTATAGCGCAGCATCTGTATTACACCATATAGCACAGTATCTACGTTGTACCATATTTTGCATATCGTAACATTTTTGTTGCATTTTTATCGCACAAAGTGACAGCAACCAAACCCTAAAAAAGGTGGCATAAGTTAGAAAGTACACCAAACTCTAAAAAGGGAGGGCGTACGATGAACAGATTAATCAAAAAACCCTGAAAAGGATTTGGTTGATACGATCGATGCATGGATTAATGATCAAAATACTCACCTTCCATGGCCGGGTTGACAGTCTCTCATCGTGACGAAGGCGTAACATACTAACACGTACGTCGCTGCTCTCTGCATGATGAAGTGCGAGATGAAGGCTCAGCGAAGCCCTTTCCTTTCTTAACATCGAATCTTCTAGGCGCCATTAGGGTTTGTCGAAGAAGCTTCTGAGTCGGAAAGAAAAAGAGACAACGTTGTCAAGGGATATCATGAAAATGAGAAAGAGGTAGGGTTTCGAGAATGGCACGTCGGTGAAAAATAAAAAGCCCAAAGTGTATGGCTATTTATAGCCCAAACGGTTACGCAATTTATGCTGAATAATCGGGCTCGAGTTGACTGGAACAATCCAAACAAAAACTAGAATAATTCAAAGTATTTTAAAACTTTGAAGCATTTTCAAGTTTTGAAAACTTTGAAGGGGGTCTTGTAGAGGCTAAAAATTAAGCTGCACCACCTATTAAAGTGTTCGAT
>JANAVB010019997.1:3472694-3551206 GCA_029216955.1 Iris pallida
GTTTAGCACTTGAGCTCCAGGAATGATTGAACACATGTCCAAACAAAACCTTAGTGACCCTTTGGTTGTTCTAGCGATATGCACATATTTAAGTAACTGTAGTGAAAAGTATAGTTTGCACTATCGGTCGATACCGAACCGATATGGCCTATACCAATACGGTTTGGTTTGGCATGTCCTGATCCGATTCCGACCGATACCGATATTGATCGATATTGACATTGGGGGTTTCTTTCCTTGTCAATTTGGCAAAGAAAACTGAATAAAAAAGACCAATTAGCAAGGGTCTAAAAGCATGTAAATGAAGAAAACTTATTTATCGCAGTAAACCAAACAACAAGGAGACTATTAAAAGAAGTTTCTATGAGCCTATACGGCTCGGATCGACGAAGCCTTATGCGGCCCAATTTAGCTGGGTTTCATGCGACACGGCTTTAATAGAGCCTTTGCGGCTCGGGTCAACACAGCTTCATACGGCCCAATTCAGTTGGGAGTTCCATGTGACACTGATTCAATAGCTTATGCGGCTCGGATTAAAACTTATGCGGTTCTATCTCGCAGAAGAGTTTATGCGACGCGACTCAGCAAAATTCTATGCAGGCTAGTTTGTCAGGAACATATGCGGTTCCGCTCAAAGGAGGTTCCATGCGGTTCAAATCCAGAAGCACTCCTGCGGCTCAAATCTTTCTCATGCGGCTCAAAACATAGGGCATGTCCTATGTGGCTCGAATATGAGAGGGTTATGCGGCCCATACAACATATGCGGCTCCATCATGGTCGAGCTTGGGCGGTTCAATGAAAACGAAGGATGAAGGCTTGTGCATATGTTATGCAACAGAGCTTTGGGTCCTTGGGGTTCAAAGTATTCAAATCCGTTTCTTACCCTTGAAAGCAGGATGGACATCAAGGTGCACTTCGAGCACGACGGCTGACGAGGAAGCTGCTTTCTTGTCCTTCGCAGCAGTAGAGGCTACCTTGGTAGACTTGGAGGCCATTTTCTACGGTCGGAGAAGAAAATAAAGTGGAGACTGCAAGAGTTGGGGACGAAAGAGAAAGTAAAGAAATCTCTTCTACTGAACTCGTCCCTATTTATAAACAAAAGCAGGGCATTTCGATTCTCGTGTAAACACAAAAAATCGATCCTTCGGTTATCGAGGCGAGCCGCCTAAAATGAAGGCCAAACTCCTAGGATCCTCCCCCGAAAAGTAGCCTTAAAACTGACATCAGATCAACAACATTTAATGCAAAAGATCTTCACACGTGGCAGGATGACGTGGTAAAAGAGCTCATGCGGCCCGAAAGTCCCTGCGGCTGATTGACCCAATGCGGCCGAGACATCCATGCGGCCAGGACATCATCTGCGGCCAGGAGAATTTATACATGGCCATGTTTCTTATTCAAAGTATTTCAATTTTGTAAATTGAAAACTTTGAAGGGGGTCTTATAGAAGCATGGAAAAGAATAAAAAAAGATCCATACGGCCAGAGAGCCCCATACGGCTCAGAGATTTCATGCGGCTCAAGTATCCATGCCGCTTGAGCGTCTATGCGGCTCAAACAAGTTCTATGCGGCTCAGAGGGGAGCCACGTGGCCTGTAAACAGCTCTTCCATTTTGTCCTTTACTGTATTAAATACTTTGACGGCTGACAGCTCTGACAAGGTGACAGTTCTGACACAAAGGTACCATTATGACTCCCTCATAATGATGGACTCCTAGAAAAACGAAGAAAATCTCTGACACGATCCTCCGAGATTCTGAAACTGTCATGCGGCCTTGACACGTGGACAGTCGTAGGCGGCTCAAGTAGAGACCATCCCATGCGGCCCAAGCGGAGGCTCTCCAATGCGGCCCAAGCGGAGGCTCCCCCATGCGGCTCATGAAGACTAGCTCCATGCGGCTCACTAAGACTATCTTCATGCGGCTCACGAAGACTAGCCCCATGCGGCTCACGAAGACTATTTTCATGCGGCTCACGAAGACTATCTTCATGCGGTTCACGAAGAAGGCACCCATCATGCGGTCATCCACACTCATGCGGTTCAAATCATTACCATGCGGTCCAAATATTCAAGGGGCCACTCTCGGGCAGCCTTGACACGTGGCCAGCCTTGTGCGGCCCAATGAGAAGCATTTTCCTACGGCTCAGATTTTTGCTGTGGCTTGCGGTTACGACACGTGGCATGATAGCAGGGCACGTGGCATCAAATTTATCGAAATCCCTCAACAAATCCCAAAGAAATATTGAGATCAAATCAGATCATTTGAAAACAAGCAAATTAATGACACGTGTTGAGAAATCCGAGGTTGACATGGCAAATCAGGAGGATTTATGTCAATCATAATTAATTACCCACAAAAGATTTGATGCAATCACATTTATTGCTCAAATCTCGTATATTCAAGATGAACGACCCAGATCCAGTGATCCTTAGCCGCCGACTTTTAAGAATGGGCAATAATTGCAAACCCTAATGAGGCCCCCCACTCTTATAAATAGCAAGGTGCCATTCCCTTATAAAACACACAGACATACATACACAGAGAGAGATATACAGAGAAGACCTATACAGAGAGAGACATAGAGAGCCAGAGAGGCAAAGAGAGCCTGAAATGAGAGCATTTCTTCACCAATGCCAAGCAGATCTTCTACAGAGCCAAGGCTGCACCCGATCGTCCAAGGAGTAAGGCAGAGCTGCCGTCGCTTTTCCGAGCCTCTACCGTCATCCTCCAGAATCTAAAATAAACAATTATACTTAGATTGCTGTACCAAGGTTTTCGTCCCTAGGCTTTTTTTATACAAACGAGTTTGTATTGTGAAGTAAAAGTCCAGTCCTCCGATAATTGTTTTGTTCTTTTATATTTCATGGCAAACAATAAGGATCTAAGTCTTGTTTATTCCTATACCATCATTCTACGGTTTTATTGACCAAGGCTTGGTTGACCAAATAGATTAAATTCTTCTAGTCTCTATGGTCAAGATAATACTATTTGTATTCCCTTAATGGTCAAGGGTGTGTCAGGTCGTGGGTATTCTATCCAACTTAAAGGTTTAAGCTAAGGTTATTGGGACATTTAACTAGTAGGGTCAATCTCTAGCAAGCACGAAGGGAAGATAAGAATAAGGATAGAAAGAATCAAGCAAGATGCAATCGATGAGTCGGTCGAATATAGAATCGAGGAAAAAGGTCAAGTATGTGGATAAGATCCTAGACTTCTAATCCTATTCGCAGGCTTGTTTGGTACGGTAAAGTAACCAAACAATTTATCTTGACCTGCATGGGCCACCACAAAACATATAACGCCCCAGTCCCAAAATACGTAGGACTAGGAACGTAGACATGCCAGCTGTATTCATACGAAGTACATGGCCTCGTATAGATACATAAGCTGTAAAATGCAGTAGAACCATAACTAATCTCATCTACACAAATAGATGAATAAAAAAAAATCATATAATGAGAATGAATTGTCTTGATACAATATGTTGGGGGGAGATAAATCGACTACCAACAAGTAAAGGAAAAATACATGAGAAAAGAAATGATTTTTGGCGAGCGAAGCGAAGACGATCCAAGTGCAATCATCCTCGAAGAAATGGAGAAGACCACAGCTAGAGCTAGAACACCTGCGAAAGACAATAGCACACACTTGGCGAGATAACCAGGTCCTCAGAGGGACGTAACATGACACATAATATCATGCCATATAAACTGAATAAATATTGCTCAAATAAATAAGTCAATTGAATTATAACATGGTCCAATACACACCTATTGAATGAGCGTACCATCCCTCCAACCAAACAAGGACAGGAGATAGTAAACTAATTCACGGTGACGTATCTTTCCATGCTATGAATCCAATATGGTATCCGGACCCCAACAAGGTTCAATACCATATCATCGAAGTAGTAAGTCACACCTACAACCAAACAAGGACAAGATATGACGAACTAATCCGCGACAAGTTATTATTCCAAGCCACGGTCAGATACAAGTACCCAAACCAAAAGTACTCATACCTAACGGATAAGGTAGCCTACCGTTTTAAGTGAAATGTAGTTAAGAACAATCCTTCCTACGCATGGGCCCTGGCTAAATAGGATCGGCATGGTCCCGTCTTGAGGCACCAGAGGCCCCATCAGTAAGAGCATAACGTTCCGTAGAACGCCAGTGGCCGTCAGTAATCATGGGTCATCAACCCCGTATCTCCAACGGAGAGTCCAGGTCACAAGGAAAGGTGCATCGAAGCCCATACGCTAAGGAATTCTCCTCCCCGCCCAATGCCTACTATGTTGTATCCACAACAGAAAACATCTATAACCGCTAAGTCAAACTAGCATGCAACCTCTATTAGCGGTTATTTCAATCGCACGGCTTGTACGTACTGGTGGCCAGCCAATCACGCATGACCGTGTTCTACATGCGACACACAACTTCGTGGTACAACGTGTCAAGGCCATGAATGCAACACACAAAGGTGGTTCCTTAAATCTAGGTTTAATGTGTAAGAAAAATAATATATAGCAGGAAATATTAATGAACAGTAAGTTCTAACAGGTTATGCCATGTATCACAGTTTATTTTGTATAAAGAAAATAATGAACATTGCATAAAATATGAGCTAAAATAATAAATAGCAAATGGCAAGGTGTCTTGCCTGGTAGTACGCCTGGTGTGCTATAATGATAAATGTGGCACGAACTGCGATGTCGGTGCAACAATTATTCAAGGTGACCTCTGATGGTGGCACGGATAGTTCCATTGGGTCCAGAAGGGTCAATTTAGTTAGGGTGGTCATAAGGTTGTCTCAAAATGGGCGAAGGAATAGAAATAATAGGACTAGATACGGATATGAGAAAAATCAAAGAAATAATGGATAAATAATATATATATAGGAGTTTTTAAAAATATTTATAATTCCTAAAACTAGTTTTCATAAGTCAAAATAAGTATAAGAAAAATACTCACAGTCATGAAAAATCATTTTTGGATAAAAATACTAAGTTTGTAAATTCTGGTTTTTGACAGAAATGATGTTTGATAAAAATACTTTAGATAAATATTCTAGAAAATCTATATTTTTCGGATAACCTATTTTTGGCAATACTTTTTAGTATACATATTTAGCATCCGAAATCCAATTTTAAAAATAACATAGAGCAAGCCTAGTAAAATATTTTTGTCTAGAAAATACTAGTGTATTTATTTAAGAATAACATTAATACTTACTTATAAAAATAATAGCTAAAATATTTTCAGTAATACATATATTAATAAATACGGTATAATAACTAATATGCAACTGTTGAAAATAACACATATATACATATATACAGTTGTCCAACATCTTAAATAAAATAGTACTAACAAATTTTAATTTATAGGCTGTTACTTCACAGCACAAAAAGAGAAAAATTACTGATAACATTAATAATGATAAAAGTAATAGTAATATGGGCCCTTTGCTTTTCTTCCTTCGAGATAGAAGTTTTAAATTAACTTTCAATCCATCATTAATAAGTAAAGATCTTGTTACTTTACTTCTCTCTCTCTCCAAAGTTGAATGAAGAAAAAGTTTTACACAAAAAGAAAATGAGGAGGAGGCGGAGAGAATGAGAGGGGAGTGAGTGAGCGAGCGAGGGAGAGATGAAGTCGGAGGGGGTCGAGAGGGAGAGAGGGCGGAGGAAGAGAGGAACCGACGATGGAGGCTGGGTGCGGTGGTCGGCGCTCGCGGACGGCGCGACTAGGGCACGGAGGCGGAGGAAATCGGAGGGGTGACTCGGCCGGAGCTGCGCACAATGTTCATGGGTTTGTGGGGGAGAGTGGGAAGAAGGGGCGCTGGCGGAGCGACGCGGCAAGGAGGGTGGCGGACGCGCGGAGCTGCGGGAGAGAGAGGGGAGAAGTCGAGGAAATGCGGCGCCGGCATTTGGGGACGTTCCCGCCGGCATTTGGTATCCACCAGCATCTCTTTGATTTGTGAGCTTTCATTACTGACTCATCTAGGGAACCTGAGTTCCGTGATGCCAGTCGGTTTTAGGTTCTCGCTAATTCCTTTACGGATTTGTGATTTGCTCTGACTGGTCATTCTGACAGTTCTCTTCCCCGAGATCCAGCTGTATCAGGCGACTGCTATAAGGATGAGGCGGTTCGTCACTTCTTTCAGCCCGATAATGTATTTGACTAGTCCCATCGTTCTGGTGCTACTCCACAACCTTCTAGAGCTGGCATTTTTGGAGCTGTTCCATCTGGACATGGTGGCACTGCTGGCGCTGATGATGATGATGACTCTGAGTACTTTTGATCTAGACATGATGCATTTTGTCTAGATGTCATTTTGTTAGACTCTTTATTTGTCTATGTTTACTTGAAAATGCTCCAACATTCCAAGATAGCACTTTATTTTTCTTTTTAGTAGTGAGACTTTATTTGCTGAGATGATGTATTTTGGAACCTCTATTATGCTTTTCTTTAGCATATTTTTTTCAGTTTGGACTGTTCTTTATCTTTATATTTATGCGTAGCATTATCTTTTACTTTATGCTTCTACATATAAACTGCCTGTGAAATACATGTTTATCCCTCTATATATTTTTTGTATTTATTCAACGTTTGTTTCTTATGCATGAATTGCGGGGGAGCTTCTCTCTTTGTAATTATTTTGCTAAGTGACAACGGGGGAGAAAATGGATCTAACATCATTTGCAGGATACAAAATTTTTTTTGAGGATATTATACAATACTATTGCTGAACAAATACAATTTTAATTTCTTGTCAAATCAAAAGTTCGAGATGTTATATTGGTCAAGGTTTGTCAATTATCAAAATGGAGGAGATTGTTGGCCCATTGGTCATGGTCGAACCTGATTTTAATAATTGATCAAACACTGTCTCGATATAAGGGCTACTTGGACATTTGCTGAGAACTTCTACCATTCTGTTCAAGACTAAAGCCATTTTGTCGTATGAGTCTGTAATTCAATATTCAATGTAATTTTCATATCAATTGAATCTATGAATACTATGTACACCGAGTCATACTGGCAAATAGGCTACCCAAAAATGTTTTCAAAATATCCTATGATTTAAAAATAGCCCATTTTTCAAAAAGCTCCTAACTGTTTAAACTTTTCAAAAAGCCAAAAACTCAAAATTTGATTTACATAATTCTACAAAAATCAAACTTTGACACCAACAAAGTTCGGCCCGAGTTCGAACCGAACTCGCCCCGAGTTCGTTTGGTGTCGTTGGATTTTGAACTTGGTCATCCTGCAGTTACGGACGCAATGGCTATTTATAGAGATTCTCTCAAAAAATTCTGTCCGAATTTTGTATAAATTCTGTCCGAGTTCTGACTTTGAAAAACCTATAAATAGAGAAGAATTTCACTCATTCCAACACATCTCTCTTCTCTTTTCTCTCTAAGCTTCAATATCTTCCAAAGTGTTCTAAAAGCTTCCATTTTTAAATCTCAAGCAAGTTACAATCCTCTAATCGATTTGCCAGTACGGTATGGTCTTGATATTTCAGAAAGATTATAATCAGAGTCTTGATTGAAGAAAGATACTTTACAATTAAAGTTGGTCGAGTACTTCGTATCAAAGCTCGTGTTGTAGAAGTTGCTAGGACTTCGTATAAAAAGTTACAGTATTTTTCAATAGTGGATTCAACTAGAAGCTAGAGTTCTTCCGACTGGAAGGTCCTCACAAGAGGGAAACCAGTATACATCGTCGTGTTTGCGTTTGCTTTCTGATCTCTGCCTTTCAATTACTTACTTGTGATATATTATATGTGATCCTTTTGCTAACATTTTTAGTTAGCTAAATTATGCTACCTACTCTATTCGCCCCTTAGAGTACTGCGCTTTACAATTCGTTCCTACACGTATGACATCACGCCTATGCAAGGATGATCAGTTCTGCAGAACCGGGGCGTAATACAAGAATTGTTGGGCTGAGGATATATTTACCCTAATGTGTCTCCATTGGGAGCTCCAGTACAATCTAGAATAAGTATCTGCTGTCAAGAATAGATGACACCTTCAATCAATTACAAGGGTGTCTATGTTTTCAAGGATTGATCTTCGGTCAGGCTACAATCAGCTGAAGACCATGCTGGAGGATGTCCCAAAATCTATGTTGCATACCAAATATGAGGCTATGGTCATGCCCTTTAGATTGACCAATGCTCTAGCAGCCTTCATGGATATGATGAATAGCGTCTTCTGACACTTTTTGGATAAATTCATGTCTGTATTCATCGATGATATCCTAATCTAATCAAAAAGCAAATAAGACCATGCAGAATATTTAAAAAGTGTACTGCAGACCCTTTGGAAGAATCAGCTTTATGCCAATTTAAGTAAAAGTTAGTTTTGGATGAGTAGCATGACATTTCTAGTACATATTATTTCGGTAGAAGGTGTTTCCATGAATCCAAAGAAAATTGAGGCAATAGTAAATAACCCCCATGTCACGCCCCAGTTTCGCAGAACCGTTCATCCTCGTTAGGGCATGATATCGTACTGTTCGACGTTACAAAAGGTTGAACAAACTTTCTTGCTTTATTAAACATATAAGGTATCTATGTATAAAGAAGGAAGTCCTAAACAAGATATTTTAAATACATGAAGAAGAGGTTTCTGGAAAAGTGTGACAGTAGATATCGAGCACTGCAGTGGCTCCTTTACTCCGTTGACGATCTGACGATGAATCAACCTAGCTATGGCTCTCTGGCGCCTTTGATGGGACTCTGGGGTCACCGATCAAGAGGCTGTCTGGATTAGAAGATCCCTTGAAGATGGTTGGTTGGTTGGATCTTTGGTTGATAGGTCGATGAGGGTGGTCGACTCTTCGAGGATGGAGATCGCTGCTCCTTTGAAGATTATCGATTGTCAATGTTCTCCCTCTTTTTGTCCTCCCTTTTTTTTCTTTTTTTGGTGGAAGAAAAACTCCTTCTATTTATAGAGAACCAAGCACATATGCGATGTGCATTAGGGTTCCTAAGATATGAAAGAATATGCCATAATTGTATGGTGCGGGCTTCTACGGTGCTGAGACGTGGCGGACATCGAGGTTCCCCTCAAACGAGATCTCTGGTGGTTAGAAACATAAGCGAAGGAGGTGACACGTGGCCCGTGCCGACTTTCTTGCTAGGATACAGCCGAACAAATCTTAGGATATCATCCTAGATTTGGAGTCTAATTGATACTCGTCTAAGATTTAAATCAATCTTATATGATAACAATCATGATTTAATTCCAATCTTCTCTACAAGAGGCAATTTAAACAAACCAATTATGGTGGACCCACGCTTCCTGTGCCTCTGGTGAGGACTAAGTGCTGTTGTGCTTTTGGGGCAACGAGTAGACCGTGCTTCTGGAGATGACGGAACCTCTGTGCTTTCAGGCTATAAGTGGACTTGGCTTCGAATGACGATGATACATCTGTGCATATAGAGCAACTTATGAAGCTATATTTTGGGCTACCAGAGTCACTGCGCTTTAGATGACAAGTAGGCTTGTGCTTCAGGTTAGCGAGGTTATTGTGCTTTTAGAGCGACATGTTGACTTGCATTGGTTGCGATAGAAGTTCCCAAGTCTCTTATAGAGAAGTGACTTAAGCTTTCAATCCGGAGCAGATGACTGCATCGTAGGAATGGAGGTGGTGTGAGCATATCACCATCCTATGCCTCAAGCGGATGCAGGTAAGTAGCTGCGCCTATGAACAGTGAAGGCGTTGGCTGCGAAGGGAAGGGTATGACACCCTTGCGTGTCTGAGATTGGCACGGGCATGTGGCTGCACCTCTTGAGTGAAAAAACTGGCTTCTGAAATAAAAGAAGGGGAGGGGGGGCCTACCACCATCTTATTTTTTGAGGTTGGCGCAGGCTAGTGGCTACACCTCTGGCTTGAAGGCTCTGGCTTCTTCAAAGTGCTAGGTTACTTATATGCTTCTGAGAGGCTGCACCCACAAGAATATCAGAACATTCTTCGGTAGAGGTCAATCCTCCAAAGTTTGTATTGAGAAAAAGAAAGGTTACGCTTCGGTAGAGGTCAATCCCCATTAGGCTTAGCTAGCCAATAAGCATCGTTGGAGTATACCATTTCCATGACGAACAGTCCTTTCTACTTGGGCTCGAACTTTCCAGACGTCTTATGGGTCATCACCATCGGTCTCCGCACTACCAAGACAAGGTCGCCCACCTGGTAGGATCTTTTGCAGACCTTATTGTTGAATGCCCCAGAGATGCGAGCTTGGTAAAGCTCAATCCTCTACTGCGCGAGCAAGCACTTTTCATCCAACGCTTCTAACTCTTGTAACCTCTTGCGTTGATTGTCTTCGACGATTAATTGATTGGTGATCATATTAGCAGACAACACCTTCTTAAGGACTTGACCTATGCTGGTATCGAAGTTCCAAGTTGAGGAGTCAGAAGAGTGTGAGTGCCTTATGACTTCTTCTTCTGAATATTCTGAGGTAGTCATAGATGTAACATACCATACCCTCGATAAGTACGTTGGTAGTAGTTTTTAGCTTTTTCCTTTGGAGTAAGAATCTGTAAGAGAAGACGCCAGCCTTTGCCATAATTGAGCCCTTTGTTGCTATTCAGGTCGTAGCCTATCTTATGGATAAGGTTTTTGGCCTGCGCCATGTAGCAGTAGAACTGCATTTTGTCACCGTCGAGGTCTGGGTCTTAAGGAGTTATTCACTGCGGATATTCCAATCGACCAAATATGATGGGTTCCTCTTCTTTTTCCTGGATGGAACTACGATATAGGTGCCTCGGGTAGGGACAGCTCCGCTCACATGGTTGGCAGTTGTCACTTGCTTCTGTAGTTTACACAGAGAATTGTCCAAGAAATACTTGGTGTTCCAGCATGCGCCAAAGTAGTTCGATGACAACTTTCTGTTGATGAAGTGGGATATCTTGTCCCGAGTAATTACGTCGTTGAAAGAGTGGGCCTCTATATCGGTGCAGACATATTCTTCTAGCTCTTCGTCAGTGAGGGCTAGAGCTACCATCGGAGAAGAAGGATGACGCCTCCCTTTCAACTTGAACATTGAGGGAATGGTGGTCGGATGCTCCTACGCCTTCATGGTCGGCCTTGGGGACCTCCGGGGTAACCTCATTCATATAGGCTCCTGACATCTTCCATCATCAATGGAGGTGAAGGTGGAGCTTTGTCCCGAGCTTAACAACAAGAGACGATGACACCTTGGGAGGCCTCCCCTTCAGTCGAACCTTTAAAGGTTCTTCGACCACTGCTATGCTTTCTGAAGCTGTCTCTGCCTCATTGTCAACATTATTGCTATCGTCATCCAAGGAGACTGACTTATATAGATCAGCATCCGTACAGTAGGCTTCAAGTCCTCGGAACGGGTCGATATCAGCGAACTCCGTTTTGATAGTCCCGTCGCTGGCCACATATTTCATACACGGATGTAGGATGGAAGGGACAATCATGTACTCATGGATCCATGGTCGCCCTAGCAGCATGTTGTAATTTATGTCTGCATCAATGACATAGCAAGTCACTTCAGTGTGAAGGTCGCCGATCTGACATTTCAGGCAAATTTTGTCCAAGGGCTCGCTCTTTCTCGCGTTGAAGCCACTGATTGTTGTGTTTGAGGCTGTCAACCGATGCATCGGAACCCCTAAAGTTTGAAGCAGGCTTCTTGGGATAATACTCGAGTCGATGTGCATGCGATCGACCTTAATGGCACCGACATACCCCGTATAGTACAGGGGGTGGTTGTGCCGGTTATTCTTTAACAGTATGTCTTGCTAGGTAAAAGTGATACTGGGAATCACTTCGACCATGCTGTGGCAATGTGGGCAAGCTACGGGATCTACTTTCGGTGGCTGAACCTGGGTGAGGAAGGACTCGACGTTCTGTAAAGCTTCACTGAGTGCATCTCGGGTCTCTTTACAGAAGAGGATGAGCTCGAAAAGTGACAATCTAGCAGGAGTATTATCCAGCTGCACTAGAATATCAAAGTTGTAGGGCTTGATAGGCCCGATTGTCGGATCCTTTCTGAGTGGTTTGTCGAAACGAACCTCCTTCTGTTTTTTCTTGTCCACGGTAGGGGCCCGGGATGGACCCGCCTCTGGTGCCTCAGGGATCTGAGGTAGACCTGCTCCTGATATATCTAAGATATGGGGAGTATGTAGGAACGAAATCATAAAGCATAATAATCTAGAGGGAGGGTGAATAGAGTAGGCAGCGGAATATTGCTAATTAAAAACTTGTTAGCAATTAGATCACAAATATAATAGTAATCACAAAAGTAAATGACATAAATTAAAAGTGATCAGAAGGCAAACGCAAACAGCGAGATTTATACTGGTTTTCCTCTTGTGAGGACTAGTCCAGTCGGAAGAACTCTAGCTTCCAGTTGTATCCACTATTGGAAAATTCCGCAAGTTTTCATACGAAGTCCTTGCAACTTCTACAGACGCGAGCTTTGATACGAAGAACTCGACCAACTTCAATTGGGAAGAGATGAATCTTCTATCAAGCCTCTGATTACAATCGCTCTAAAACTTCTAGACCGTACCACACTGGCAAATCGACTAGAGGATTGTAATTGGCTTAGGATTTAAAAATGAAAGCTTTGAAGAACTCTTTGGAAAAATGTAAGCTTAAGAAGAGAAGAGATTGAAAGTGAACTGGTGATTTGAAATGATCGAAATACTTCTCTATTTATAGTTTTTCCAAAGACAGAACTCTGACAGAATTCGGGCAAAATTCGGACAGAACTCTTTGTAACAAACCGCAACTGAAGGATGACCAAGTTCAAAATCCAACGTTCACTAACGTTCCAAATGGCCGAACTCTGGCCGAACTCGGGCTGAGTTCTGATGGGGTTCTTCCAGTTCATTTTTAGAGAAAATCAATTTTTGGCTTTTTGAAAAAATCCTTCATAAGCTTTTTGTAAAAAGAATGTTTTTAAAAAACGTAGGTCATTTGTGAAAGAATAGGATGGTTTTGAAAAATGTTTTCGGATAGCCTATTTGACAGTACGACTCGGTGTACAATGTATTCCTAGACTCAATAAAATGAAAAATTATATTGCTTAACAGGAAGTACATTTGGAGTGGCAAACGGCTTCAGAACAGCTTCGGTCTTGAACATAGTAAATATCCATTGTTGAGCAGTGTCCAAAACGTCGTAGGTAAACATCTGAGTTGACTTGCAGAGTTGACTTGCAGAGTTGACTTGCATTCATATCGAGACAGAGTTTGATCAAGTATTAAAATCAGGTTTGACCATGACCAATAGGCCAACAATCTCGCCCATTTTGATAATTGACAAACCTTGCCGATATAACATCTAAGCTTGGATCAAGTCAAAAAATAATCAAAAGAAATTGTTCATAATCCTGTATTCACGAAAATGTTAGATCTTATTTTTCCTCCGTTGTCACTTAGCAAAATAATTGCAAAAGAGAAAGCTCCCTCGCAATCAATGCATAGGTAACAAATAGTGAAGAAACACAAGAAAAATAAAAAATCATTATAGGCATGGTATAAACAGTAAATATAGTAAGAGAAATAGATAGACTATAGAACAATACATGCATGTATTTGTCACAGGCAGTATTTAATAAAGTGCTAGAATAAAACTGAAACAAATAAAGTACTGAATAATACATTAAGATGCCAAAACTTAGGCATAATAAAAAACCATGTCTATGAATAGTCATATAATAAAAAAAATGCTGATAAGAACTAAAAAGTACTGATAAAACCTTGGAATGTCGGAGCATTTCCAAGTAAACATAAGACAAAAGTAATAGTCTCAATATCTATCATCTCAAAAATCATCATCATCCTCATCATCAATGTCATCAGCTGCAGCTCCAGCATGTCCAGAAGGACCAACTCTAGAAGTACCAGCGCCATAAGTGTGAGGAGTGGCACCAGCGTAAAACTCACCGATAAAGTCTCGATGAGGGGCACGAGCAGTACGATACCAATCATAGGCGTTCCCTGGCTGAAACAGAGAGTGGATTACCTCGTCGTCAATGCGGTAGCCAGAAACAGAAGGGTCTCGAGGTAGAGAGCTAGCAGAATGACCCGTCTGCGCAAACCTCAGATCGGTGAATGAGTTGGCAATCGCCTGGAACTGAGTCACATTATAGAACTCGTGTTCCCTAGAGGTCTCAACATAAAAAGACTGCAGATCTGATAAGTGCTGATGAATACCCTCAAATGTCATAGGATAATAGTGAGGAGGAACAGATGCTGTAGGAGTAGGTGCAGGAGGAGTAGGTGGAGTAGGTGGAAGAACAGTGGCAATGTTGCGACGAAAGAGTTTGAGGAACTTAGGCTCGGGGTCGACAGCATAAGTAGAAAGGTCTATATCAAATCTCTAAAAGATGCGAGGAATAAGAATCAAATAAGATAGGTTGCGGTCTCTCCCGCGACATCTATCCATCATCTGGATGATAGTCTTAGTGGCAGAAAATGGAATCCCCTTAAGAATATGATAAAGAGCAGGGAGCTCAAGTGCAGTGACATCATCTTTAGAAGTAGATTTCGAAAGTAAGGTGGAATAGATGATGCGATGTAATTCGTAGTTAAACAAGTTCAAGTTATTAGCCTTGAACTTTCCAGGACGAGCGCGTGCGGGCGCACAAAGCTCATACTTGAAACTAACGAGTGTCGTGCCATCGGAGAAATCAAAATCAGTGATGTCATCGAGCGGGGCACCTTCGTTTGGGATACTAATGATTTTTGCTAACGTTTCATCAGTAAATTCGATATCAATTCCTCCGACACATGTTCTCACTGTAAAAGTGTCTAACACAAAATTATAATAGAATAATCTAATGGCATTAGTGGCAATGGAGAAGTGTAAGGTAACAAAATGTTGTAACCCTAATGCCTCAAAGTAAGGGCGGTGATCCGTAAAGATAGTCCATTTAATCAGCGATCCGGTGCAAAGAGTACGCATGATGAAATCGACGTACCATAATAAGGCTTGATCGGATGTTTTAAAGTAAAACTCATCCGACGCACCATCGTCCGATTGGACCGGAGAAAAGAGGTAATCCGTATGAGGATCTGAAGACGATGCCTCTTCACTGGCATTGGTCTTCTTCCTCTTGAAGGGATTGAACTTAGGCATTCTTTCCCGAAATTTTCTAGAAATCCTAAGTATTGAAAAGTGGTGGAGAGAAGGGATTATACCTTACAAGAATTGGATATGTTGTAGAGGATGACGTTCTACGCACGAATCCAAAGTTTGGACGAGAAACTCCACTTGGATTAGAAGAACAAGGATAGAGAAAAGCTAGGGTTTGGAGTCGCGACATCTGATGTTATGATGATGTGGGGAAGAATGAAGAAGAAGGGAGCCTCGGGTTCGTGCTGGTACATATATATACCCAGCCGAACTCTGGCCGAATTCAGAACGAACTTGGACCGAATTTGCCAAGGGTTGCCTGGCTATATATATATATAAAATCCAAATGAGGCCACATTCTTTTTCATTAATTTGTTTCAAATGTTTAATTCAAAGTACAGTAATTTTAAATCTCAAAATAATATAATTAATATTATTTTATGAATTAATATTCATTACTCAGTATCTGTCTCAGATTAGCTGTAGGAGTACTGTCCCAGCTAACGGAGGTTCACCGGAGAACTCTTAAATACCGCTTCGCTTCGACCGTAGTCGTGGTGACAGACAGACACTTTTTAGGCTTGTCTCAAAAATAGTTTATGAGTATCGAATAATGTAATTAATAAAACAAGATTAATTAATATTATTGACATCTAAAATTCTAAATTCTCGACGTAAATAATTGAAACGATCTTCCGCTAAAGGTTTTGTGAGTATGTCAGCTAATTGATTCTGTGTGTCTATGTATACAAGGTCTATATCTCTATTTTGTTGATGATCTCTAAGAAAGTGATGTCGAATCTCGATATGTTTAGTACGAGAATGACATACTGATTTCTTAGTCAAATTAATAGAACTAGTGTTGTCACAAAAAATGGGTATGTGTGTAAAATACAATCCATAGTCTTCTAAGGTTTGTTTCATCCATAAAATTTGGGCACAACAACGTCCTACGGCGATATACTCAGCCTTGGTTGTTGATAATGCAACATAATTTTACTTTTTACTAAACCAAGAGACTAGAGCTTTTCCTAGGAAATGACATGTGTCGCTAGTGCTTTTTCTATCTACTTTGCATCCGGCAAAATCAGCATCGGAATAACCAGTTAGGTCAAACGACGTGGTTTTGGGATACCATAAGCCGACAGAAGAAGTGCCTTTATGGTATCGGAAGATACGTTAACTACGAACAAATATGATTCCTTAGGATTAGCTTGAAAGCGTGCACATAAGCAAACACTAAGCATTATGTCTGGTCGACTAGCAGTTAAATACAGTAAGCTAACGATCATACCTCGATACTTACGTATGTCGACGGTTTTGCCTTGTTCATCAATATCAAGCTTGGTTGAAGTCGCCATTGGAGTGCTAAGTGATTTTGTTGCTTCCATGTCGAACTTCATTAATAGATCCTTTGTGTACTTTACTTGATTTATGAACATCCCATTGTTGGTTTGTTTGATTTGTAGTCCGAGAAAGAATTTTAGCTCTTCCATCGTGCTCATCTCAAACTCGTTCTACATACACTTTGAAAATTCTTGACAAAGAGATTCATCAGTAGATCAAAAGATAATATCATCTACATAGACTTGAATCAAAAGAATATTATTATTCAAAGATTTTATAAATAAAGTAGTGTCAACCTTTCCCTTTAAAAAACCATTATCAAGAAGAAAAGTGCTTAGACGATCGTACCAAGCACGAGGGGCTTGTTTCAAACCGTATAAAGCTTTCTTCAACTTGAAAACATATTCAGGAAATTTGAAATCAGTAAAACCGGGTGGTTGAGCTACATAAACCTCTTCTTTTATAAAACTATTTAAAAATGCGCTTTTGACATCCATTTGAAATAACTTAAAATTAGGAAAATATGTAAATGCACATAACATGTGAATGGATTCTAATCTCGCAACTGGAGCATAAGTCTCATCGTAGTCGATACCTTCTTCCTGATTGTATCCTTGAGCTACGAGTCGAACCTTATTATGAGTCACTAAACCATTCTCGTTCAGTTTATTTCGGAATACCCATCGGGTGCCAATGACCGGATGATCAATAGGCTTGGGAACAAGTTCCCAAACTTGATTCCATTCGAATTGGTTTAATTCCTCTTGCATAGCATCTAACCAAAAATTATCACTACATGCTTCATCAATATTTTTGGGTTCAAACTGTGAGACAAAAGTAACACAAGAAGCTATATCTTTATTAGAGGAACGAGTACTTACACCCTTGGAAATCTCACCAATTACCAAGTCCTTTGGATGACTAGCCAAGTATCTCAGCTTTTTTGGTGTAGTCTCAAGATTGCTAGTTCTGACTTCTTTGCTTGGAGGTTCATCTGATGCCTGATGTGATGGTTCTGCATCTTTGTGTAAAGGTTTTACAGTAGCTGTACTTGGTGCGATTATGTCTTCATTTTCATCATCGTCTAAGTGTTGATTTAGCTCATCAAACTTGACGTTAATAGATTCTTCAATGATCATGGTTCTTTTGTTGAAGACTCTATATCCTTTGCACTTTGCTGCATAACCTAAAAATATACCTTCATCGGCCTTTTCATCAAATTTACTCAAATTATCTTTAGTATTAAGAATAAAGCATTTACAACCAAAGATTTTGAAATAAGAAACATTTAGTGTTCTATCAAACCATAATTCATAGGGAGTCTTCTTCGATATAGGTCGAATCAGAACTCTATTGAGAATATAGCATGCTGTATTTACAGCTTCAGCCTATAAGTATCTAGGTAGACTAAACTGGTTTAACATAACTCTAGCCATTTCAGATAGAGTTCTGTTCTTACGTTCCACAACTCCATTTTGTTGCAGGGGTCCTAGGGTAAGAGAATTCATGCAAATAACCGTGTGTGTCATAAAATTGCTTGAATTCTGCATTCTCAAATTCGCCGCAATGATCACTACGAATTCGAGTAATCATGAACCCTTTTCATTCTGTACTTTCTTGCAAAAGGTGACGAATTCTGATAATGCATCACTCTTGCGTGCAAGAAAATAAACCCATGTATATCTAGAGAAGTCATCTATAATGACAAATGCATATAACTTACCACCTAGACTAGTAATTCTGCTGGGTCCAAATAAGTCCATATGCAACAATTGTAAAGGTCTAGTGGTACTTACAGCGTTCTTGGATTTGAATGCAGATTTGGTAGCTTTGTTCTTTTTACATTCACTACATACCGTATCCTTCTTGAAAGTGATATCTGGTAAGCCGCGTACCAACTTCTTCGTAGATAATCTTGAAATTGTATCCATGTTTGCATGACCGAGTCTCATATGCCATAGTTGACTCTCAATGCTTTTGGCCATCAAACATCTACCTGCTGTGTTAGCTTCTTCCAACAAATAGAATACATATATATTGTCTTCCCTAATACCTTCAAATATAGTACTACCAGTTGAACTATCAATTATAGTACATTTATCTTTTACAAAGTTAATACCATAACCGTAATCAGCTAAATGGCTTATGCTGAGCAGATTATGTTTTAACTCGGTAACAAGACAAACTTCTTTAATCACTGGATAGGGAGCCTTACCAATGTCACCGATACCGATTATGTACCCTCTCAAATTATTATCGAAGGAGACGTATCCTTCTTTATTCCTCTTCGATAATGTTGCAAATAATAAAGCGTCACCGGTCATGTGCCGTGAGCAACCGGTGTCGAGGATCCATTTTCTCCAAGCATGTAAAGGGCGTCCCACCTACAAAACAATTTACAGATGAAACTTTTGGTACCCATTTCTTGTAGGGTCCTGACTGGTTAGTTTTCTGTATCCATGCATAAATATTTAAATCTACTAACTTTCTGATTCTACATGCAGAAGATATATGACCAATGAGGCCATAATAATGACATTTAGCATGTTTAGTGTTGAAAGTAGTGTGAGGTACAAGATTGGTAGGTTTTGGTTTTCTAGTATAGAAGAATGTATGCCTATTAGTCTTCTTGGGCATAGTCTTGGTATGGTTTGGTTTGACATTGTTGGGCGTGGTCTGATGATTCGGTAATTGACACGTGTTAGAATAGGAAGCAGTAACTTCAGGCCGTTTTCCTAAACCAATTTCCAACTTTTTGGAAGTGTCATATAATCTAGTATAGTCATATACGAGTGATTCTAATCTGACCTGTGCACACTGGAGACTCTTTCTCTCCTTAGATAGGTCTTTCTTTAACTGGATAATAGTTTGGTCTTTTTCTTCGGATAGATTAACAGTCTCGTGTAACAACAATTTAATAGAAGAAAGCTCACCAGACTCATTTGAAGAGTCACTATCTCTAACATGATTTAGTAGGTTGGTAAGTCTCTCTATTTCACCTTTGTACTCTTTGAGTACCTTCTTAGAGATTTCATATTTGCTACGCAGTTTTCTGTAATCATCTAACAGTTCACTGAAAGCCTCTCCTAGTTGCTCAAAGGTGAAATCATCTTAAGGGTCAAATAGAGGATTAGTGATTACCTGATCGCAAGCCATCAAGCACACATTTGCAGCGTCATCTGATTGTTCATCTTCTGAGTCGCTGGCTTCACTTTCATGCCATATGCTTGTGTTGGCGTACTTTCTTGATGTCGATTTCTTCAGGTAGCCTTTGTCATATTTGCTGTTTTTCTTTGATGATGATGCTGTTGGATAGTCTTTCTTTATGTGTCCTTTCTTCTTGAATCCGTAGCAAATAGGATCTTCCTTATTGTTGTTGTTGTTGCTGTCTTTTGTTCTTCTGTTAAATCTCATGAACATATTGAATTTTCTTACAAGAAGAGCTTGATCTTTAGAGTCGTAGTCGCTGTCTTTGGAATCATCTTCGATGGTTCTTCTATGTTGAGGTTTGAGAGCGATCGTCTTCTCTGACTTCTCCTTTGGTGTTGCATCTTCAAAGTCTTGATGTTCTAACTCGTGAGTGAGTAGCTTACCCATGAGTGTTTCTAAAGACATTGTTGAGAGGTCATTCCCTTCAATTATTGTAGTAGCCTTTAGAATCCAATTCTTTGTAAGGGCTCGTAGAAGTTTGTGAATCTTCTCATGGTTACTGTAATCTTTGTCTAGTGAAGACAGAGGATTTACAATATCCAAGAATCTTGTAAACATCTGAGTAACTGATTCACTTGGCTTCATTTTGAACGCCTCGTACTCCTGAGTAAGTCTGCTGATCTTTGACTCCTTGACTTGTGTTGTTCCTTCGTGGGTTACTTCGAGAAGTTTCCACACTTCGTTTGATGTTGTACAAGTTGACACCCTGTTGAATTCAGTTCTGTCTAAGGCACAAGATAAAGCGTTAATAGCACGTACGTCAAGAATGGTCTTTTTCTTTTCTTCCTCTGTATATTTGTTATAGGGTTTTTCAGTCAAAACACCATCAACATTGATACGAGGTAGCTTTTTATAGCCATCAATAACTACAGACCATAAGTCAAAATCAAGAGATTTCAGAAAGAAACTCATACGTGTTTTCCAATAAGTGTAGTTTGTGCCGTCAAACAATGGAGGTATGTTTGTGGCTTGGCCTTAACTTGTGAATTTCATAGTTGCCATGTGTAATGCTGTGATCTATTTAAAAATTAAATATAACTGCAATTTTACCGTGCTTTACCTGTATAATGTGCTTTGATACCAATTGTAGGAACAAAATCGTAAAGCAGAATACTCTAGAGGGGGGTGAATAGAGTAGGCAGCGGAATATTGCTAATTAAAAACTTGTTAGCAGTTAGATCACAGATATGATAATAATCACAAAAGTAAATGACAGAAATTAAAAGTGAACATAAGGCAAATGCAAATACCGAGATTTATACTGGTTTCCCTCTTGTGAGGACTAGTCCAGTCAGAAGAACTCTAGCTTCCAGTTGAATCTACTATTGGAAAATCCTGCAAGTTTTCATACGAAGTCCTTGCAACTTCTACAGACGCGAGCTTTGATACGAATACTCGACCAACTTCAATTGTGAAGAGTTAAATCTTCTATCAAGCCTCTGATTACAATCGCTCTGAAACTTTTAGACCGTACCGTACTGGCAAATTGACTAGAGGATTGTAATTAGCTTGGGATTTGAAAATGAAAGCTTTTAAGAACTCATTGGAAGAATGTAAGCTTAAGAAGAGAAGAGATTGAAAGTGAATTGGTGATTTAAAATGATCGAAATACTTCTCTATTTATAGTTTTTCCAAAGACAGAACTCTGACAGAATTCGGGCAGAATTCGGACAGAACTCTTTGTAACAAACCGCAACTGAAGGATGACCAAGTTCAAAATCCAACATTCACTAATGTTCCAAATGGCCGAACTCGGGCCGAGTTCTGCTGGGGTTTTGCTAGTTCATTTTTGGAGAAAATCAATTTTTTAGCTTTTTGAAAAAAATCCTTCAGAAGCTTTTTGTAAAGAGAATGTTTTTCAAAAACATAGGTCAATTGTAAAATAATAGGATGGTTTTAAAAAACGTTTTCGGATAGCCTATTTGCCAGTTTGACTCGGTGTATAATGTATTCCTAGATTCAATAAAATAAAAAATTACATTGCTTAACAGGAAGTACATTTGGAGTGACAAACGGCTTCAGAACAGCTTCGATCTTGAACATAGTAAATATCCATTGTTGAGCAGTATCCAAAACGCCGTAGGTAAACATCTGAGTTGACTTGTAGAGTTGACTTGCACTCATATCGAGATAGAGTTTGATCAGGTATTAAAATCAGGTTTGACCATGACCAATAGGCCAACAGAGTATATGGTGGAGACTCCTCCTGGTATGGAGCCTGGCTCTCCTCTTGCTTTTGTGCCGAACGTGTGGTCACCAAAGCATCGTCTATCGACATCGAGACCATACGGCATACCATAGTTTTTTCCGTTTGGCAGAAATGGACGTAGATGTCATCATGTCGGGAACCAAGTCAGTATGTATCCACATGACTTCGCCTTGAGGCGTAGAGAACGGGACGATCTCTTGAGCATTGTCCCGTGCTGGCAGAAGGTTGACTACTTCCATCGTCACCTTTGGAATAGGGATGATGCCATCTTGTACCACTGTGGCTGGAAAACTCCCAAACTGGAGAGTAACCATGTTGGCCGTGATGGTCTTCTCCTCGTAATCCAAGGATATGTTGTTGGAATTAATGAGCTGCTGAATTTGCCCCTTTAACACATAACAGTCCTGTGTTGAGTAATGGACGTATTGATGATAATGGCAGTACTTGGGATGGTCCACCTTTCCCACTTCATCAAGACGCCTGGGTGGCGGGATGGACAGTTTGCAACTCTTCGTAAGCATCTCGAAAAGCTCCAGCGCATCCTCGTCATTGAAGGAGTAAGTCTTCCTCGGCCTTGGCGCTTCTGCAGACTTGGGGTTTGCAGCTGTTAAACCTTTGAAGATGTTGACGGTCATGGGTTGCTTGTCTTTTTCGTCTTTAGGGTTGTTGTTGGACGAGCATCTCCCCTTGTCTTCGATCGCAGGAAAGTGTAGCCCCAGGAGCTGCGTGTCCTGGGCTTTCTTTTGTACGACATCTACCTCTGTAATAAAAGGCATCCACTCCGTCAAGGGAGCACTGTGCCACAATTTTATAGCGGGAAGCATGTTCTTGTGGTAGGAGTCCATAAACATGGGCTCCGGCATGCCGGGTGGTAATCTAAGAGCTATCTGCCAGAAGGGCTCGATGTATGCACGGACAATCACTTTCTTCCTCTGAACAATTTCTATGATGGTCGACATGGTCATGCCTCCTTCATAGAATCGGTCCACGAACCAAGTCTTTAGGTTTTCAAATGACGAGATGTATGTTGGCACATCGATTTTGATACATTGTTTACAATAACCCTTGTACGTCTTTAGTTTATACTTTTCACAAGCACTTCCAAAAAGACAAGAATAGAAGAAAGGAATCTCCATACAAATTCCATGAAGCTTATCAAAGACCATGGAGCTCATGCAATTCTTCATTATCAAGATGATGATATACTACAATAAAAAGAAAATACAAGAGACACTTCCTAAAAGACTATGAAGTAGACGATGCAAAAAGACCCAGCTTGAAGTCTACAAAGAAGACGGTTCTTATCCCTGTTCCTTTCATGAGTCTGTAAAAGTTTAGGAATCTATGTACGCACTTTGCTAAGATGACAATTAAGAAAGAAATGGTGAAGTAAAAAGTCATGCAGAGGAGACAGAAGATCCGCCGGATTTTTGGATAAATTTGCCGGATAATCCGATCGCTCACAGCAAGTTAGTGAGCAAATGTTTGGATAATCGGACGGACATCCGCAGAAATCTGCTGGATAATTCGATCGCTCATAGCAAGTTAGTGAGCAAAAGTTCGAATAATCCGACGGACATCCGCGGAAATCCGCCGGATAATCCGATCGCTCACAGCAAGTTTGTGAGCAGAAGTTCGGATAATCCGACGAACATCCGCAAAAATCCTGCGGATAATTCGAACCTCTCACAGCAAGTTAATGAGCTGTAGTTCGGATCATCCGCCGGACTTCCGCTGAAATCTGACAGATAATCAGCTTGACTTATTTGCAACTTTTAAATTCAAATCCAACGGCAGCTGGTAGTTACATTTAATGCATCTAACAGCTCTTTTTATTACCGTTACTGTTGACCGGATAATTCGATGAATTTTCGTTAAAATCCGGCGGATAATCCGGTTGATGGCTGAATGCCCTCTATGACTTTGGATTTGTATAAAAGGTGCTTTAGTCTCTCCTCTTAAATGCTATCTCTTCTTAAATTTAATTTTTCTCAACCACAAAAGAGCTTTACCATTACTACTCTACTCAATCTTCAATTGTCATCCAACCCAAAAGTGCTAGAGTTTCACAAGAGCTTTATTCTTCGATCTTCAAGTGTTTAGAAGATCAAAGCATCCTTTTCTTTTCCTACTTGAAGTTGGCGAGCCTTCATAAGAAAACTCGTGTGTTGAAGTTGGCAAGTTCTTCGGATCCAAACTCGTGTTGAAGTTGGCGAGTTCTTCGGATCCAAACTCGTGTGTACTATTTTATTAAATAGTGATTTAAGCCGGAGAGAGTTCCGGGACTGTATTGCCTCAAGAGAGGATACCAGGATAGATCTTGTGTTTGATCTTCTTACTCTCTCTTTTTATTTGTCATATATTACTTCTTGTGATCAAGTTATTTTTTATTTCCCTATTCACCCCCTGTCTAGGGTTCTACAACGTCCGGAAGACTGCAGAACCACTCATAGGCTATCCCCTACAGGGCTCCTATGAATATTTTGGACAGGAGGGCATCATCCTTTGGCAGGTGCCCCATTACTGAGGCGAAGTACCTCAAGTATTATCGGGGAGACCCCTTCCCTTCATAAGGTGTAAGCATCTATGGATTATATTTGGGAGGATAGACGATGTTGTCCCACTGAACAGGGTATTGCTGCCAGATCCCTATCTTCTGGAGCGTTGCTTGCTTCTCTTTGGCATTATGACGAGCATATAGCTCATTGATGGCCTGCTGTATCTCGATCGGTATTGCGGAGCCTATAGCCGATAGAGTAGATGAGGATGGTCGTGCCTGATTGGCAGTAGGCAACCTGCTAGATTCGTCATTGGTTGGCGGATCACGCGCAGGGGTAGAGGCAGCGGGGGCCATGCTACTCTTGAGGTTGATTATGACCGAGGACAGGGTCTTCATGGTGTCCGTCAGCATATTTGACTTCGTCTCGAGGCCTTCGATATGTGTAAGAGCTTCGTTGTTGTCTTCCTCATTGCCATCGACCATGAACACAGACCGAGTGTGAGGGTGACTCGAGGGAACCGTGGATCCATAACTTTCTGCCTCAGATGCTTGAGTCTCACTGTCCTAAGGATATACCGTAAGATTGTGATCCTCTTTGGACACAGTATGGTTGCTACCCCCGGTCTAGTGACTGGCTGTGCCAATGGAGTCATTTGTGTCGTATTGTGCCTCGTCAGATTGGAACACAAGGTTGTCACGCATAGTAGGAGGCTGTCTACCCACAGTTTTTGATAAGGCACCCAACACAGATTTGGAATGAGGGCCTTGGAACACACCTGCATCGGGTACCTTCGTTTTACTGTTCTCGAACCCCTCTTCGGTTTAGCAACCGATATAGAAGGATTCTGGAAGGGCTTCTTGAAAGCTCTGGAAGCCTCTGGCGTAGAGTTAGTGGAGTAGAGTCTCTGGAAGACGGAGTGACTGCTCGGAGATGGCGCAACCGTCTGCTGACAATGGCAGTTGATGGTAATCTGGGTACAAAAGTGCCTTGATTTAGGCACATCTTGTACCACAGATTCTTCTTCCGCTTAGGAGAGGGTTGGATCATCTGTCGTAGCACTCCTATTGTATATGCAGGGAAGTTGCATATAAGCACGGTCAGAGCGGGTCTAGCGAGGAAGCCCCATGTCGCTCCTGCGGAAACGTTGCTCATGTGGCTCCTTCTCCGTGGGATGTACCCCTAGCTTGGCTTACGCACAGGAGTATCCCAGTGGAGGAATATTCGACTGGTTGAGGCATCAAAGCGCGAGAGCCAGTCTTGCGTAACTTTTTATCGGCTACGCGTGTTACTGTCAACACGATCCTCTGGTCTGTCGCTGGTGTCCCACTCTTGTTGTACAAAGCACGGGCTACATAGGATCTCTTCCTACAACCTCTAGTAGGTGAGAAGTATTCAGAGTCCACCGAAGGTTTACTTGAAGGAAAAGAGATTCTATCGAAGATAGATCTCCTTTTCGGCAATACTCCCGTCGTGAGGGGTTGGACCGGTGTGCACTTCCTTTGGCATCGTTCCTTCGTCAGATCAACCATGGAACCACCATCTTTCTCGCCATGCTTTTCCGGAACGGGAATCGGGCGAGGGGATAAGGCTATAGCAGCCAGGATCTTCTCTGTGGCGTTTACGTTGAGGGGGTCCTGAGATGCAGTTCCCGCCCATCGTGTTGCTGGCCGCAGCCGTCTTAGGCCTCCAAACACGTCGAGCCCTCTTCTGTTGTACGAACCATTTCAAAATCTTCAACTTTTCATCAGAGAGAAGATCTTCAAAAGCCTGTTGGTCGAAGTGTACGAACAACATGTCTTAAGAAGCTCCCAGCAAGATGTCATTAGATTATGTCACCGCCTTCTAATTGGAGGAGGAGGTAGTTCCTTACAGAGTCGTCATTTTGTTAAACGTAACAAAAGGTTGAACGAACTTTTAGCTTTATTGAACATATAAGGTATTTGTGTACAAAGAAGGAAGTCCTAAAAAGGATATTCTAAGTACAGGGAGAAGAGATTTTTGGGAAAGTGTGACGGTGGAGATCGAGCACTGCAGCGGCTCCTTTATTCCTTTGACGATCTGATGACGAATCAATCTTGCTATGGCTCTTTGACGCCTTTGATGGGACTCTGGGGTCACCGATCAAGAGGTTGTCTGGATGAGAAGATCCCTTGAAGATGGATGGTTGGTTGGTTCTTTGTTTGATAGGTGGATGAGGGTGGTCGACTCTTCGTAGATGGAGATCGTTGCTCCTTTGAAGATTAACGATTGTCAATGTTCCCTCTCTATTTTTCCTCCCATTTTTCTTTTTTTTGGTGGAAGAAGAACTCCTTCTATTTATAGAGAACCGAGCACATATGCGATGTGTATTAGGGTTCCTGAGAGATGTATGAATCTGCCGTCATTGTACGGTGCGGGCTTCTGCGGTGCTGACACGTGGCGGACATCGAGATTTCCCTCAAACGAGATCTCTGGTGGTTATAAACATAACCGAAGGAGGTGACACATGGCGCATGCTGATTTGCTTGCTCGGATACAACCAAATAAATCTTAGGATTTTATCCTAGATTTATAGTCTAATTGATCCTTGTCTAAGATTTAAATCAATCTGATATGATATCAATCATGATTTAATCCCAATCTTCTCTGCAAGAGGCGGTTTAAACCAACCAATTGGGGTGGACCCACGCTTCCTGCCCCTCTGGTGAATCCTAAGTGCTACTGTGCTTCTAAGGCGACGAGTAGACCGTGCTTCTGGAAACGACGGAACCTCTATGCTTGCAGGCTACGAGTGGACTTGGCTTCGAATGATGACGAGACTTCTGTGCATATAGATCAAGTTATGAAGTTGTGTTTTGGGCTACTAGAGTCACTGTGCTGTAGGCGATAAGTAGGCTTGTGCTTTAGGTTGGCGAGATTACTGTGCTTTTGGAACGACAGGTTGACTTGCATTGGTTGCGATGGGAGTTCCCAAGTCTTTTATAGAAAAGTGACTTAAGCTTCTGATCCAGAGGAGATGACTGCACCGTAGGAAAGGAGGTGGTGTGAGCATATCACCAGCATGCGCCTCATACAGACGCAGGTAAGTAGGTGCACCTCTAAACAGTAAAGGCGTTGGCTGCGAAGGGAAGGGTATGACACCCTTGTGCGTCTGAGATTGGCGCCGTCAGGTAGCTGCACCTCTGGAGTGAAGACACTGGCTTCTGAAATAAAAGAAGGGGAGGGGGGCCTACCACCATATTATTTTTTGAGGTTGGCACAAGCAGGTGGCTGCGCCTCTGGCTTCTTCAAAGTGCTGGGTTACTGATATGCTTCTGAGAGGCTGCGCCCACAAGAATATCAGAACATGCTTCAGTGGACGTCAATCCTCCAGCATGTCTATCGAGAAGAAGGAAGGCTGCACTTCGATGAAGACGACATACCTTGTAGATCCCTCTAGGCTTCTGTCAAATCTGTACTAGATCCTTTGTAGAAGAACAGAATTAGTCCCTTATGTGTAGTCCTGTTGTGTCCGTACTAGACTTTAGTAGACATGACAATAAAGGGATTTCTCTCCATATCTTATGTTTTGTCTTTTTAGCACTGAGCCTCAGTCTTTTGCATCTTCTGCGCTTTGGCGAAGGGATGTCTTCAGCTGAGATTTTTCATGCTTCTATACGCACGGGCCTAGGTTGCACTCGTACAAGGCAGATTCCATAACGGCCGATTACAGCAGCTTGGCGACAGGGTCATCTCACAGAAGTCCTATCGAAGAAGTTGAATAACACAAAGACATGTACAAAAAGATACTCTTTATTGATATTGAAAATAAGATTACAAGGGCGTGAAGCCAAGATTACAAGTCACTCAAGCTCACTTTCTTTCTGAGTACAAACACTTAGCTCTCTCTCTCTTCTCTCAATTACAATCGCTCATGCCTAAAGGCCTATAACTTTGCTAATGCTTCATAGGGCGATGTCCATACATTATGTCCCGTATAGGTGAAGACTATAATGCGGCCATATGCTTCAAAATGCCAAGGAACTCCATGTCTCGACGCATCCAAGCGAACTCCACCCCAAGCGTGCTGATACCTGAACCTGTACTTAAAAATTGGTGGGGTATCAGTACACAACCTTAATGGTGAATGAGTCCCTTGCCTGCCCATATAAAACCAACACATTATTTTAGTGAGTGCAATTTATTCTTTTATAGTATTTCCACTCTTTTCATAGGATCAATTTCAAGACATACTCCCGGTCCACTCTGTGATACAACGACATAGTCGTTCCATAAAACCTATTTATGTAACAACATCAAGGTTGTGCCTCTCAACTTAGTACAATTTACTCAATACTAGCCTTATGGCCTTTCTCCGTTTCATCGTGCAACTTGCTTAATCATACACTTGTAAAATCAATGACCACGACTCAAAACACGATACCATATCTCGTACCGAACTACGAGGTTTCACTATAGTCAAATCTTAGGATCCAAACTTGTATTGTATACCGTATACCCATTTCTCGAATCCTTCGTATCGTGCAACACTTCTTGACAGAGTCATGCCGTGCACAATCTTCTTGACTCATTCTAAGGCATGCATGTTGATTGCCGCTATCAAACCGACACCAACTATATGAAAGTTACTGGCACCACAAGCCATCTTGGACTAAATGTAAGACGAAAAAGCTTCGTATAAAAGGTGCAGTCTCCCCGGAAGGTTCCAAAATACTCGTATCAGCGGCCCGCTCTTCAGTGGTCAGCCACACGCCCATTGAAGGTACACGATACCTATAATTCCTTCTAGGGCGACACGAACCCGGTGCCCCTCGTTCGAGGAACCAATACCTTGTGCAAAAGTTGCCCAATGACAATGTAAGACTCAACTGAACTCATTCTGCTTTGTACCTATTCTCATCATTTACTTTTATACTTTCACGTAGTTTCCGAACTGGGGTCTGCCTCCACGACCTACAGTCTCGAACACTTCCATGTTTTCCATACCTTTAACTCAAACTCAAGAATGACCATTTGATACTCCTCATGCTTACTCAACTTGAAGCAACCTTGTTCGGTGCCATAAACCAATTGTGTTCCATGAAATACTCCTAACCAAGTCATACTCTATATAACAAGCTTTGAGACCGTGGAATGTGCAAACATGCCTATTATGACATCAAGTCGATACCCCGTGGCAGAATTCTACTTAACTCAATCGTACAGTCAAAGGACTCAGTGCCAACTTTGAAAATACTCCGTGAAGGGACATCTAAGCAACAAGTTGACATTTCCATGTTCTACACATACATCTGACTCAATAGGATTATTCCCTTAGCTATGTGGGTTCATCTCTTTTATAACAAGCCTACTCATTGCAAGTGTAAACTTTATTTTTATTAGTATAAAGGCTAAGATGAGACAAGTTCATCGAAGCCCCCCACCTGGGTGATGAGTTGCATCGACCGAGAGGAACTTCGAACAAGCCGTTGCATAGCCAAGTCCAAACGTTGTTGCATTTCTATTCATCCGAGTGACCTAAGCGGGGCGGGACAGTACATAATATACCACTCAGAACAAGTTTCAACCTCAAAACTAACTGAGTACACACTTATCAACTCTATCACTCATAATCAACTCAAACTCACCTGACATACTTTAGAATCTCTCGAATACATCTTCATATTTGTTTCATCAATCAGAGTCATGCTCTATGCCTTAATAAATTTTCATTGAACACTAAGTCATTATAGACAATCAAACAATTTCACAACACAATCATGAAGTCATGTCGCTATCGAAAATGTGCTTCGTACTGCTACATCTCAAAACATGGGGTAACTTATAACTCGCCGCACACATGGGTAACTTAACTCTAGGAAGCCCACCCGAACGATATTCCTTAACATTCTAAACAAAATATAGCCAATTCTTTCTCCTATTCGAAATCCAGTGTTACCCCTAATTCAAATCCAACCGAAAATATTTTCATGTCCTTACACCAATTTCCCAATCGATCCTTCAAACCCGACTACATCAATTCCTTAATCACAATTGTAAGTATTGATACTAAATTCTAGCTAGTAGTTTTCACTATCTCCAACGTCATCATTTGCACCGTCTACGTTCTATCTTCTGAATATTTCTAAACTCAAAAACAACCAAATCAAAATCCAAATTTCATACCATGCACAACACGATTTCACTTTTCCAACTACAATCTTAATCATGATAATATGTTTCATATCCTACAAAGTAAACTTGCTTACAATCAATCCTCGAAACACATTCAATTTCATCGACACACAAATTTATTTTCGATCACGAACTTCCTTCTATACTAAAAATCTGACCCAACAATTTGATTTGTTCAATCAACATATGATAACTCATCCAATAAATCATTTTATCAATATTTTACTTTAGCATACAATTTCATAATTTTTTTTATCACAACTCGATTCTCCTTTTATTTTTATTTGAATTCGGCATGCCACTAAAGTTGGATCGTGCACATATTTAAGGCATTCCCGACATATATGCATTTTAGCCAAGCCTCATGGTTGAGAATCTGATCCCACATAATTGAATCATCCTGTCAACTAACATCAATGTCCAATTTCATCATTCAATCAAATCCTATTGATCATTTAAAATATCCTAAGATCATATGTCAAACTTTCAAGTTCAATTCTATAGCTAGCTACCGCCAGCTCTACAATCTACCTAGACAACTCTTACTAGGGTCGATCGCACAATTCTATCTCTCCGCATAGGGATGTCTGCCTAACCGCTAGGCTATCATCATTAGGCTAAAGTCAAAGTCAGTGTTAGGTTCACCATTCCCAAACAACGATATCAAAACACTTATCCCCCAATTCTAAGGTCAAACCATAGTCGATAGTATAGGGTTTCGTACCCAAGCTCGTACATCACTCCAAATTTTAAACATTGAGCAAAGATTTCTCCAATCCAAATTTGTAACTTTTAGTCCAAAGGGTCCGAGTCATTCAGCAAAGCCATCCTAGGAAATTCTATTCCCGATCAACCTCAATTATACTATGGTTCAACGACACAAACTTATAACTCTCAAACTCGTAATCCTCAATTCGTTCAATAGACCTATCAATCCAAATTTGTATACCTCGATTACAGAATCACAAGTCATAATCCACCGATCACAAATTGCAATATCGATTGTAATTCTATGTCGCAAAAATCTCAATCATATATTCGTCTATTTGGACTTTCTTCAAATCCCAATCCTACTAGTCCGTAATTTCGTGCACATATCTCATCGCACAAACACAAGATCGTCTACTATAATCCTCCGAGTTATATATTCCTCACATCAATCATCATCAAATCCATCAATATTTTTGTTTCGCATAATCCGAGTGGTATCCATTCACGCAAACTTCAAGTTCATCTTAACGTATCATCTATTTATTACTATCAAAGTCCAAAAGTACAGAATCTATTTCAACAACAATATTTGACACGATCATCATTCCTTGAAGTAGAGTACCCTTGAGTCATCGCATATCGATCTTTAATACGTCTGAATACCATCAATGATATACATAACATGATGATCTTCTTTTTCAACGAACTCTGAGTCGTGCAACTAATACTATCATTCGAGCTCGATATACGGTCAGTTCTTATAAATTCAAAATCAATTCGTTAGCTATCTTTCGAACTAGTTACCTGATCAATTCGTTCAAACCCAAAATTACGTATCATCATCTGTCTATCTTAAGTCATCTAGCAAATTTTATCAAAACCCTTAGAGTCATTTTCGTATCTTAAAATCCAATTTCCATCCAAGCTAATTTTTAATCGTGTTATGTTTTCTTAATCGAACTATAAAATTCAATTCCATTCAGTTCTGTACCAACATTTACATATATAATCTACATCGATTTCCTCGATTGAGTCATCAATTTCATTGCACCTTAACTTATCCTCAGTTCGATCTACCTACTAAATTATTTTGTATTTTATACTCAGCGTAATCCCGATCCGATGTGCATCATTTTCTCATTTTCTTTGAATCAAACTCATACTAACTATTTAAAGTCACGACTAACTTTGAAACATTCTTTCAACATCCCCAAGTCTATCATATACACAACTCAGGGATGAAGTTACTCGACAAATCCTGAAAACAATTGTTCGAATCACAACCGATCGCTTCGAATCTCCGTTCCAACCATTCCAAAAAATCAAAGCATAATCCATCTATATCGTATTGACGATATCAACATTCAAAAGAACCTTTATCGTTATCTAGCGAATGTCTCATTAATCGAGTCTGCCTCATTCCCAATCGAAAATATTTTGATCTCGCACATATTTGTTAATATCGATGCAAGTCTAGGTATATATTGCCCAGCTCAACTCAGTCAACCATGCCATACGTGAAACCATCATTGTTCAACCAAATTTTCCTCTGAGGAAGGATGAAAATCCAACCAAACGAATTAGCCACTCATTCTATCAATAGGCGCCGTGGGCCTCTGAGCTTGGGCCTGTACGATTTTCTGTCCTCAATAGTTCAAAATGCTTGACACTGAGAGCTTTGGTGAATATTTTGACTTTTGGTTATGGAGTCAAGATTTTTATAAAATATATAGACTTATTGTATGGAACATCTCGTAGAACATTGACAGAGAGCGTACCAACAACATCAAGAACAAAGGCAACATCAGAGTTAACGAATTCAATCAAATGTCCAAGGACGTAAAGCCGTGCTGATACCATTATGTCACGCTCCTGTTCCGTAGGGCCAATGGCTTCGCTAGGGGTAATGACGTAAGAGCCTAGGTTGCGCTCGTGCAAGGTGGGTTCTATAAAGGCTGATTACTACAGCTCGAAGACAGGATCATCGCACAGAAGTCCGAGCAAAGAAGTTGAATAACATAAAAACGTGTACAAAATGATACTCTTTATTGACACGCAAAATAAGATTACAAGGGCACGAAGCCGATATTACAAGTCACTCAAGCTCACTTTCTCTCTGAATTTAAACACTCACCTCTCTCTCTCTCTCTCTCTTCTCTCAACTACGATCGTTCATGCTCGAAGGCCTACAACTTTGTGGATGCTTCAGAAGGCAATGTCTATACATTATGTCCCGTATAGGTGAAGACTCCAATACGACCATACGCTTCAAAATGCCAAGGAACTCCATATCTCGACTCATCCAAGCAAGCTCTGCCGTGAGCGTGCTGATACCTGAACCCGCACATAAAAACTGGTAGGGTATCAATACACAACCGTACTGGTGAGTGAGCCCCTCGCCTGACCATAAAAAACCAACATGTTATTTTAGTGGGTTCAATTTATTCTTTTGTGTTCTTTCTAATCTTGTCTTAGGATCAATTTTAATACATACTCCCAGTCTACTTTATGCTGCAACGACATAGTTATGCCATAAACCCAATTCGTGTAACAACATCGAGTTTGTGCCTCACAACTTAATATAATTTACTCAATACTTGCCATATGGCCTTTCTTTTTTTTCATCGTGGAACTTGCTCAATCATACACTTATAAACTTAGTGACCATGACTCAAAATATGACACCACATCTCGTGTCGAAGCACGTATTTCTGCTATAGCCAAATCTTAGGCTGCAAACTTGTGTTGTATATCGAGTACCCATTTATTGAATCCTTCGTGCCATGTATATACTTTTTGACCCATTTGTATCGTGCACTCTTTTTGACTCATCCTAAGGAATGCATGCGGATTGCTGCTATCAAGATGACTGTAATTATACGAAAGTCATTGTCTTCATAAGCTACCTTGGATGATAGAAAAGCATCGTATAAGAGATGTGGTATCCCCTGAAGGTTCTAAAATACTTGTATCAGTGACACGCTCTTCAGTGGTCAGCCGTATGCCCACTGAAGGCCTACAATACCTGCAATTCATCCTAGGTCGACACGAACTCGGTGCCCCAATAGTCGTTCGAGGAACCAATACCTTGTGCACAAGTTGTCTAATGACAATGCAAGACTAAACTCAAATTCATCTTGCTTTGTACCAATTTTCATCTTTTACTTTCAAACTTTCACGCAGTTTTTGAACTGAGTTCTGCCTCGACGATCGATAGTCTCGAACACTTCCATGTTTTCCATACCTTTAACTCAAACTCAAGAACGATAATTTGATAGTCCTCATGCATACTCAACTTGAACAAACCATGTTCCGTTCCATAAACCAATCGTGTTTCGTGCAACATTCCTAACCAAGTCATACTCTATATGGCAAGCTTTGAGACTGTGGAACATGAAAACATGCCTGCTCTGACATCAACTCTATAGCCCATGGCAGAATTCTACATAACTCAATCGTGCAGTCGATAGACCTAGTACCAATTTTGAAAACACTTCGCAGAGAGACATCTAAGCAACAAGTTGACATTTCCATGTTCTACACATACATCTGACTTAATGGGATTATTCCCTTAGCTATGTGAGTTCATCTCTTTTATTAACAAGCCTACTCAGTGCAAGTAAAAACTTTATTTTTATTAGTGTGAAGGCTAAACTGAGGCAAGTTCATCGAAGCCCCCCACCCGAGCGAGGAGTTGCCTCAGCAAAGCGGGACTTCGAGTAAGCCATTGCATAATAAAGTCCAAACAGTATTGCATTTCTATTCATCCAGTAGACCTGAGCGAGGTGGGACACTACATAATACCCCACTCAGAACAAGTTTCATCCTTGAAACTAACTGATTACACACTTATCAACTCTATTACTCATATTCAACTCGAACTCACCAGACATACATTAGAATCTCTCGAATACATCTTCATATTTGTTTTATCAATCAGAGTCATGCTCTATGCCTTAATAAATAAACACTAAGTCATTATAGACAATGAAATTCGCAACACAATCATCAAGTCATATTTCTATCCATAATGTGCTTTGTACTGCTACATCATAAAACACGGGGTAACTTATAACTCACCGCACACACGGGCATCTTAACTCTAGAAAAACCCACCCGAGCGATATTCCTTAACATTGCAAACCAAATATTGCTAATTCTTTCTCCTATTCGAAACCCAGCGTTACCCCTAATTCAAATCCAACCAAAAATATTTTTGTCAATTTTCCAACCGATCCTTCAAACCCGACTGCATCAATGCCTTAATCACAATTGTACGTGATGATACTAAATTCTTGCTAATAGTTTTTACTATCTCCAACGTCATCATTTGCACCATCTATATTTTATCTTCTGAATATTTCTAAACTCATGAAACAACCAATCAAAATCCGAATGACATACAATGTACAATTCGATTTCACTTTTTCGACTATAATCTTAATCACGATAATATGTTTCAAATCCGACCAAGTAAACTTGCTTACAATCAATCGTCAAAACACATTCAATTTCATCGATACACGAATTTATTTTCAATCACCAACTTCCTTCTATACTCAAAATTCAATCCAACAATTTGATTTGTTCAATCAACATATGATAACTCATCCAATCAATCCTTTCATCAATATTTTCTTTTAGCATACAATTTCATATTTTTTTTATCACAACCCGATCCTTATTTAAGTTTTATTTGAATTCGACATGCCACTTGCGTTGGATCATGCACATATTTAAGGCATCCCGGACATATAGGTAGTTTAGCAAAGCCTTGTGGTAGAGAATCCGATCCTACATAATTGAATCATCCTGTCAATCAACATCAATATTCAATTTCATCATTTAATCAAATCCTATTGATTATTTAAAACAACCTAAGATCATTCGTCCAACTTCCAAGTCTCAATTCTATAGCTAGCTACCCCCAGCTCTATAATCTATCCAGACAACTCTCACTAGGGTCGATCGTACAATTCTATCTCTTTGTATAGGGATGTATGCCTAACCGCTCACTACCAAAATAAGTTATATCAGCGACGTATTTAGCGACTCCAAGATAAAACATCGCTAATATTTGGGGGTTTAGCGACGTTTATCTAAGACGTCGCTGTTCGTCGCCAACAGCGACAAATAGCGACGTCTAGCGGCTACAATTTGTTAAATGGGAATCTGCGTCGCAAGTTCGTCGGTACACGTCGCTGATATAGCGACGTATAGCGACGCATTTTAAGTAGCATCGTCATTTATTAAATATCAGCGACGTTTAGCGACGGCAAAGAAGGACGTCGCTAAATATTTGATATAGACGACGAGGGTTTCCTTTTCTTTCATTCACAAATTTCCCTCCTCCCTAATTTTTCGTGCACTCCTCCTCCGCAATTCGCCTCCGGTAATTTTCCTCCTCCGGCCTCCTCCTTCGCGGCGCTCCTCCGACGATCTCCCTCCTCATTCTCCTCCTCCTCCTTCCTCAGGTAGCTCCTCCTCAGGTAACTCTCACCTGTCCCTGCTTTCCATTTTCTCCTCGTCTTCTAGCTCTCTCTCTCGCTTCTAGTTCGTGTCCATGAGAGCATGGACTCACTGCGGGCACGAGACTCACAGTGGACTCGTTGCGGGGGACACAAAAGCGTGGACTCGCTTCTAGTTTGTGTGACACCTATTTTGTTGGTTTGGACACGTCGTGTCCCACTGTGTGGATACGAGACTCACAGGGTGACACCTATATACTGATACTGGGAGTTTTTTGGGCATATCAATTGTCAATTTGATGTTTTGCTTGGATTCGAATTCTAATTTAGGGTTCGAGCCCTATTTACTGATACTGGGAGTTTTTTGGGCATTTTTAGGGTTTTGAAATGATGAATAAATTGACTAATAATTATTATCGAGCCCTATAAAATTTTAGCTATGTCACGAAGGATGAATACTAATCCTGTGAATGAGTTTTCTCCTAAGTATTCTCGACAGTTGAGTATGATTTAGCTCAGTGACATTACTGAAATATGGAATGATTAGTGTAGGGTATGTTGGTCAGGTTTTGGCAGAGTTGGGATATGATAGTATGTATGTTACAATTAACAAGGAATGCTGTTGACACCAAATATTGCAAGACAGGTTACTTGAGTAACCTGGAATATTTTTCCTACTGAAACAAATGGCTTGGGCAAGGGTGTGTATAGGTTTGTCAACAGATGGTATAGGATTTTGCCTGCCAAGTTCTGAACAGCAGTCCAGGCTGCCTGCTTAGTTGAAAGTCTTAATTAGACTTTCTGTTCAGTACCCTTTGACTGAATTAAGTTGACCTGAATACCATATTTTAAATCCTAAATCTAAGTCTGCCTGTTGTTCAATTCATGACAGGTTATCTTGTTAACAGTAAATGCCTTCCTTTTTAATATGTGTGAAACTCAGAGGTAGGATAAATCCAGTACAAATTAGGGACTATCATGTTCAGGCAGTTGGTACCAGTATTTAAGACTAGTTTGATTTGTATAATTATCTACCATTCGACTGGCGAGACAGAAATCTATGTATGACATTTGCAATAAGGAATTTGCATTAATCTACGGTACGACATCGTGATCAGGACATAGTCCCTACAGCCATTCGACTGGCGAGGCAGAAACTATGTAGCCATAGATAAAGTTGACTGTCCTCCGACCCCCATCCCTCGGCAATGATGATACGACAACTTATCAATACATCTTTTAGTAGTAGATAATGTCTTAGTATTACATTATGTGGGTTCATCTTGATTCTGTTACATCCTTCAGATACTAGATTCGATAAGAACATATACTACACCATATGTACAGAACATAGATGATTCAAACTAATGTATGCTAGAATAAATTTTGGGTTGTGTTCTAAGCCATTCGTCTCTACACTTGGCAATTATGCATGTGAAATATATCGTTGAAAAACGTAAAACTTATGGTTGTACAATCGTCACTTTCGTGCGTCAGTTTATGTCGGTCTTCACTTTCTGCAGTAATTATCTTAAAATAGATATGAATTACTATCTGTAGAACCGTTTGGGGATATACAATCGTCATCCTAATGAATTATTATCTGTGTCAATCTTTGCAGAATTATCTTAAAATGGATATGAATTACTATCTGCGGAACCGTTTGTGGATGTACAATCGTCATCCTGATGACATGTACGATGTGCGGGATGAATTTATACAAGGTTTGCAACAGTTCCTGCAGTTTGCCAAGGCGTTCCCTCAGTACATGGACCGTACAAAAATTAAGTGTCTATGTATGAGATGTTGCAACTTGAAATATCATTCGAAAGTGGATGTGACATATTATTTGTATTCGAGGGGTTTCATGCCAAATTATTATCAGTGGACCGCACACGGAGAACTTGTGCCTTTAGCCTTCGTGCTGGAGCCTTATGTGGAGCCTTATGTAGATGTCCACGAGCATGCTGATTACGACCAAGGGTGGACGAACATGGTTTTCGATGCTGCGGGGCCTTGTTTCGATCCGAACAATCAATATGCAGCTGAGGAGACACCGAATGCCAATGCTGCAAAGTTTATGGAGTTGCTGGAGAATACAAGGACTTCTTTATATCTTGGTTGTGATGACCATTCACCGTTGGAGGTGATTACAAGATTGTTGAGCATAAAATCAGATTTTAACATGTCTCAAGAATGCTACAACCGAATCCTGGAGTTAATTAAAGATATATTGCCGGAGGGTGGCAAGTTACCTAAAGACTTCTACCGATCCAAGAGAATGGTGAGATCGCTCTGGATAGGGTATGAAAAAATTGATGCATGTCACAACGGATGCATGTTATACTATAAGGACGACAAGGATGAAGACGCCTGCAGATTTTGTAGTGCCGATCGCTTCAAGGCAACTAGTACAACAAGGACTCGATGCACTATTTGCCTTTGACGCTGCGGTTGCAGAGGTTGTTTATGGCAAAGGAGATAGCTGATAATATGAGTTAGCACAAGCGAGAACAAATAGATGGAGTACTGGATCACCCATTCGACGGGGAAATATGGAAGCACTTTGATCGAGTGTATCCCGATTTTGCTTCGGAGCCGCGTAATGTCATATTGGGGCTTTTCTCCGACGGTTTTACCCCATTTGGACTTTCGGGCTCACAATATTCTTGTTGGCCAGTGATTGTTACTCCGTACAACTTGTCGCCTTGGATGTGTATGAAGACTCCTTACATGTTCCTAACTGTTATTATTCCAGGTCCGAAGAACCCGAAGAAGAACATCGATGTATACTTACAGCCCTTGGTAGATGAGCTGAATCAGTTGTGGGAAGTAGGTGCAACCACATATGATGTTTCCAGAAAGCAGAACTTTCAGATGAGGGCCACACTAATGTGGACCATCAATGATTTCCAGGCCTATGGAATGTTATCTCGTTGGAGCACCCATGGTCATCTCGCATGTCCGTATTGCATGGATCGCACTAAGGCTTTCCGTTTGAAACACGGAAGAAAATCGTACTTCTTTGATTGTCATCGACAGTTCCTGCCAAAGGATCATCCGTACCGGAGGAACATGAATGTTTTTCGTGCCGGCGTGGTAGAGAAGTCCAGTCCACCGCCACGGTGGTCCGGGGACAAGATATGGGAAGAAGTTAAAGAATTGTCAAGTGCTATTGAAGAGCCTACAACGGGGTACAAGTGTGATGGATTTGGCCGCGCTCACAACTGGACGAAGAGGAGTATATTCTGGGACCTACCATATTAGAGTGACCATCTGCTCAGACATAACCTGGATGTCATGCATATCGAGAATAATGTATTTAACAATATAATAAATACTGTGATGGACGTAAAGGGAAAGACGAAAGACAATCCCAAGGTCAGGTTGGACTTAGAAGAAATATACAGACGTCCAGAGTTGCATTTGATAATGGAAGGCAGTGGGAAGTGTAAGCAGCCCAGGGCCATTTTTTCAATGGACAAGGAGGACAAAGGTAAACTTTATAGGTGGATCCAGGACCTAAAATTTCCAGACGGGTACGTATCGAATTTGAGAAGATGTGTTGACCCGAAGAAGAACAAACTACAGGGTATGAAGAGCCACGACTGTCACGTTTTTATGGAGAGGTTAATCCCGATTGTATTTCGGGAATTTTTACCTCATGTCGTTTGGGATCCACTGACAGAGCTTAATATATTCTTCAGAGATCTTTGTTCTAATAAGTTGCTCGTCGATCGGCTTGAAAAGTAGGAGAAGGACATTGCAGTAACATTGTGTAAGCTTGAGAGGGTGTTCCCTCCTAGATTCTTCGACTCTATGGAGCATTTGCCAATTCATCTTTCATATGAGACACGTGTTGGTGGGCCCGTCGATTATCGGTGGATGTACCCGTTCGAGCGCCATCTAAACCACCTGAAGAGGAAGGTGAAAAATAAGGCACGGGTCGAGGGTTCTATTTGTGAAGCCTATGTCCTTGAGGAGATTACAAACTTTTGTTCAATGTATTTCAAGCCTCATATTGCTACAAATAGAACAAGAGCTCCGAGGAATGACGATAGAGATATAGAATATAATGATGCATTATTGAAAGTCTTCAATGCTCTTGGAAAGCCTTCTGTAAAACTGAAAAAGAGATATTTGAATGATGAGGAACTAATGGCTCCCTAGTTATATATATTACTCAACTGCGAGGAGGATGAAGTGGAAAAGCTAGAGTGGTAAGTAAAAATCTTCAACGTTCAAATCATATATTTGTTGATTACGTTATTATAATTTAACGAGTATATCCCGATATTTATTGGTTTTCAGCAAATTTAATGATGAGGTGAGGTCAAGTAGACCATACATTACAGATGAAGAAGTAGAAGAAGAAATGAGACTTCATTTTCCGTCTTGGTTGACTGCATATGTACGTAAGAAGCTAGTTAGAATCTTCCTCCATTCACAACTGCACAAGAAATAACTTAACATTAAACTTAATTTTGTATCTTTTCGTGTTTAGGTCGATCGTCCGGACGTCATCCTTGCGAATTAATCTATTAGAACTCTTGCCAAGGGACCAATTTATGCCGTCAAAATATGGCCAAGTTATTGTGTGAATGGGTTTAAGTTCAAGTCAACAAATGCTCTCATCAGAGATAGCTTCCTGGATCTTGATTCCACAAAAAATAGTTGCTTGTGTATCAAATCTACAAACTACAAAGATGTCACTCCAGGCAATGATTTCTATGGCATCTTACGGGAGATCGTGGAATTGACGTACAACTATGGCATAGAGCCTGCCAAGATCGTGTTGTTCAAAGTTGATTGGTTTGATCCCATACAAGATCAAGGATGGAATATTGACAAGCATGGTCTTGTGGATATTAACTACCGTCATCGATACCAAGGATACGAACCATTTATCCTAGCAAGTCAAGCTCAACTCGTATATTTTATAACATATCCTAGACGGGAAACAACGAGGTACGACTGGTGGGCAGTATGCAAGACTAAAGCCAGAAAAACCTACGACGTCGACGAAGTGGCTTATCAAGAGGACGAGCTGCCTCTTGTACTGTAACTCCCTAAATCCATTTTTGTATATTTCGATCATTTCCTGAATTTTCTTTTTGAAAGTATTGGAGCTTTAGAAGAAAATATTGATTTAAATAAAGTATTCAGGAAAAATATATTCTCAATTCATATGGTTTTGTTTTAGAAAAAAAGAATTGATTATAAATATCTTTTCTAAAGTAATTTTCGTAAATGGTGGTTAATTATGTTGTAAAAGTTTTAATTGTCTGTTGATTATTTAATGATCCTTATTAGTATTATAATATACTACTTTTGATGGAAATTATTTAAATATCTCGTTTAATGCTATTATTGCCTACTGATAATTAGAGAATAGACATAGCAGTTTTTTTCTAGTTAACAGTTATTGCTAATTATTGGTTAGCTAACTAGTTGATATAAACTGTTAATTGTGAAAAATAGTTTATTAATATTTTCGGATTTATTTAATATATAATTGAGAAAACAGCAACTATTGGTAAATTGTAAATCTGTTGGATGATTTGTTTAAAACTGTGGAGGGAAATGTTTTGGATTTTGGTATTTGAAAATATGTTTCAATTTCAAATTATTTTGAAATCTGATAAAAATACGTGGAAACTATTTTGATTTGAAAATATGTTATCAGTTATATATTTTGAAAATATGTCTGGGTTTTGAATTCAAAATTCTGTTACTGGCTATTCTAAAATAACACCAGATCTAGTCCTAATTACAGCACTGACATTTTATTTTACCCCCAGATCTACACTAAACTACATCTTTGCCACTCTGCTCACGCACACACACATCAGATTATTTTATTATAAATAATGGCACACAGTCCAATACAGTCTGACACCACAGTATATTTCTCTCTCTCACTGACACGTCATATCTCTCTCTCTCTATATTCTCTCTCTCATGTTCTCTCTCTACTCGAACGACCACCACCGCCGTTGCCGAAGAGCGCCACCGCACCTCGCCGTCACCTCGATCCTCGTGCCACCGCCTTTGTTTCTCGAGCTGCGTGCCTTTCTTCGAGCAGAGCGTCACCTCGGTTGCAGCGTCGTCTTGGAGACCGCACCACCGCCATTAGCATCGACTTTATGGAGCACGCCACCTCGACTGCAGAGCCCGCCGACCCTTCGAATAGAGCGCCACCTCGTGGTTCGTGACGACGCTTTGAGTTTCGTGCCACCGTCGAGGCAGGAAGTCGTCGGAGCCGCCGTCTGCTCGTCGACTGGAGATCCGCCGTCCAGTTGCCGGATCTGCTTAGCCACCGACGCGACACGCCGATCAGATCGATCACTCACCTCCGCCGCCGAGGATTCTGTAGCTCGCCGAGTTCAACGAGCCACCACCGACGGATCTGCTCACGAGGATCGACGTCCCCATCATGGCTGGTAAGCCTTCGTTCCTTCTCGAATCCCCCTTCTCTTCCTTGTTCCTCTGTAATTTTAGGGTTTCTGGTTAGGGGTTCTAAATTTAGGGAAGGAACTAGGGTTTCGGCCATGGAAGTTTTAGGGTTTCCTAACCGAAGATTTGTGGTCGGCCAGTGAAGAAGACAACCTAGAGACTGGGAAGAGGAAGTGGCTAGATCTAGGGTTTTTTGGACCTAGATTTAGGGTTAGGGTTTGGAAGCTTGAAGACGAAGCAGCCATGGAAGAGGCCGTGGAGGAATTAAGGTTACTAGGGAAGTTGGGAGGAAGAAGATGGTTAGGGAAGAGGGTCTCGGCCTTGGAGTCGAAGGCTTCGGTTGGCCGGAGTGGAAGAAATTCCTAGGGTTAGGGTTTTTCTAGCCATGAGAGCTAGAGAAAGGGGACGAGGTGGACTGTGAAGGAAAAGCTTCAGGGTTAGGGTTTGGCTTGTTCGCCGGAGAAGAAGGTGAACGGGCTGGTTCACCGTAGAGAAGATGAACTAGGGTTTCGGGATGGGGCTAGAAGGCCGGACGGGAAGGAGGGAGAAGAAGCAGTGAGAGAGAACTATTAGGGTTAGGGCTTACTCTTGGCTGGGGAAGAAGACAGAGACGAGGGGGGGTTGCTTCGTCGGAGAAGGCGAGGTCTCTCGCCGGAGCAGCCGGAGTCTCGTTGGAGAAGACGAGAGCTCTCCCTAAGACTCTGGACGTTTCTGGAGAAATCGAGTAAATGGGCAGGAGAGAGAATAATACTGGATTATATCTGAGGAAGAGTGGGCCGGGTATTGTGGGCTAGTTCTTTGGACCGAGATCCAGCAGGCTGAGTTATTTAGAAATCAACAGTTAATTTTTATTGTTTAACAGTGATTATTGGTGAGGAGAAGGCCGAGTTTATGGGCCAGTGGGCTGGCTGATTAGAAAAAGAATTTAGTTAAATTCTTTTAACAGATAGCAGAGTTTCTGGTTGGGCCAACAGAAGTCAGGCTGGTTTGGGCTGAGTATATTGGGCTGTTGGTTGTAGAAATAATTAAGATTTTAATTTGTTTAGTTGATTTAACAGTGGGCCGGATTGTGGGCTAAGGTTGCTGGGCTGGGTTTTAATGAGTAGTGTGTTGGGCTCCTTGTTTAAATAAATTAAGTTTAATTGTTTGTTTAAACTGAGTTTAGATTGGCTGGGCCAGTTTAGTTTGGCTGGGCCAGGAGTTGAGTTGGGCTGAACATGTTTATACTTAGATAGCAATCATTTTTAAAAGGTTATTCTAAATAATTTTAGTTAATATTATTATATTAAAGTTTTGCCAAATATATATATATATTGTTATAAAATTCTTTTATAGATATTTTAGTTAAATATTGTTAGCACAATATTTACAAGAAATTGTTAAGTTCCATTTTGCTATCATTTTTTATTATTATATATTATGTTTCCAAAAATGATTAATTGCTATCTTGTTTATTAGCATATATAAATATCATATAATATATATTTCATTAGTGTTTATGGGAATTAAAACTATAATATTTTCTAAATATTATTAGTAATTTTAGTTTAATGATTAGTAAAATATTGATAAATTAAAATTTTCCTATAAAAGTATTATTGTGACTAAATTTATAAAACCTATATATTTTCTAAAATATGGTTAGCTAGTTCTTGTCTAAGAATAGTTGTTTTATCTAAGTTAGTTATCTAGTTAACTAATGTTATTTCAAAACCCTGATAAATTATACAAATATAACAGGTGATCATTGCAACCATGCAGTACTATTCTCATGCAACCAAACCGAGGCAAGTACACTGACTTGACTTGTACCTTGTTTTCTGTCTTACCTTCATGTGCCATGTTCTCATATCGGACACGAGATACACACGATTGTCTTGTACCATTGTTCCTTGCTTATGCGTCATTGTTTATTGTGGGGATTGGAGGAAATATTAGCTTTTGTGTGACCACACCCAACATAGGTATTGTGGATAGCCTAATCGTACACTTCACGTACGATGAAGCCGGACCTTGTAGAATTGACTCATTGACTCATTGCATCATTGATTGATTGATTGCTCCTAAGCCGGTCACACATTAGTTTTAATATTTCAAAATGGTCACAAATTGCATATTGATTGTCGTGATTGATTGCCTTGTACATTGATAGTCGTGTTCATTGTCTAGCATCTTGATTGTCATCCATTGCTTGTAGTTTTACATTTCATTTCTGGTACCGCAGTTCAGCTTCATTTTATGTTCCAGTTTTCTGGTATTCTGGTTTCACCTTGTACTCTGGATCACAGATTATATTGTATATTGTCTAATCAGGGTTGTACTTTGCTCTTTTCCTGATAGGATCGTTGCAGGTGAGTGGGAGATTACATGGAGCTGGTGATTGCTTGGATATTGCAGCTTTTTATTCTATTTATTTTCTGGAGATTGTATATTAGAGATTTATTATTGTATATTATTTCATTTGACCGGATTTGTCTCCGGCTGAGTTTGTATTTTAAAAATACTTGATGGATATTGGTGATTTTTGGGGACGTTATAAAAGCTGTGTTTTGGTTTACATTACATTGTGACATTGAGTTTTCCTTAGTATTGTACAGCTTACTTCGTCGTGTCCATCGACGAAGGCTGGGCGTGTCCGACTCGTATCCGATTATTTGGGTGCGGGGCATGACATGTTTTTTAGTGTTGGCCCATGCAGTTCTATCCTAATGACACTTAGGCTATAAAGTGTTATTGGGGGACCAGCGGAAGCTAAGGAAAACTCATCACAGCATCGGAACCGAGGGAAAATGGATTATGGTTTTTGATTAATGGTTTATGGTTATTGATGTTTAAAAAAATTTGAAAAATTTGATTTACTTATGATTTTTAGGATAGTTTGTAATTTTTATAGGATATAGCAATCAATAGTTTATTTCTTTTGCAGGACGGTCGCCACGACGAACGCTGGGACCAGTGAGCAGCCTGCACCCAGTGCACAAGAGCAGCTTCTACCTCCTCTGCCTCAGCCGATTCCACCGACGTTGATGTTCGATGGCACGCAGGTGATGGCCATGTTCCAGCAATTCATGGAGGTTCAGAATCACCAAGCTGTGCAGTTCAGAGAGACCGTCGTCGACGCACTCAGGACCAGAGAGCCAGCTCCACCAGCACCGCCAGCACCGCCGGTACTAGCAGAGCCGAGGCCAGGGTCTGCCAAGGACTATCAGTTCCTCTGTCCAATGGATTTCTGGGACGATGAGGGAATAGTCTACACAGACGAATGGCTGGAGAATGTTGAACGGTCATTGAAGATGGCAAGGATCCCGGATGATTTGAAGGTCGAAGTTGCAAGCATGCGACTATTCGACATCGCTAGGGCTTGGTACCGGGAGGAGCCCTAGTTAGCAGAGCCCGGAGTTTCCTGGAAAGATTTCAAGCTGCTGTTCCAGGAGAAGTTCTTCCTGGACTTAGAGCGGGACGAGCTTCGGATGCAATTTGAAGCATTACAGCAGGGGAATATGTCAGTGGCCCAGTATACATCCGAGTTCACCCGACTCAGCAGGTTCGCAGAGAACCTAGTCAGCACGCCGAAGGATAGGGCTTGGATGTTCAAGAAGGGTCTCACCAGGGAGCTACGTCATGCAGTAGCTATTAGTCAGGCCACTACATATGTGAGCATTCTTAAAGTTGCTCAGGGAGTAGAGAAGGAGATGGATCCGAAGCTTAAGCGGGACCGAGATATTGGCGCCAGCAGTTCCCAGGGTCCACCGAAGTGGACCGACATCCAGCACAGGCCACCTCAGCATCAGCACCATGTTCGAGCACCGACATCACCGAGGCAGCAGAGACAGATCCTGACCCCGGTATACTTTTCTTGTGCATACTGCAAGCGACCGGGACACCGTGTCGATGAATGCCACAAGAAGTTAGGACAGTGCTTGATTTGTGGGTCTGCCACTCACTAAGTGAGAGATTGTCCTGCGGCTTTCACTCGTCAGGAGCCAGCACCAGAGCAACAGCAGGAGGACCCAGTTTATGAGGATCAGTAGTAGCTGCAGGAGCGCAGCCGAGTGGACCATTATCTTTCTTACTTGATTGTAGTAGTTGTTTTTCTTTTATATTGCCTATTTCGAGGCTTGTCTCTGAGTTTTCTTGCATTTACAGTATTTTCTATTGTCTAGTGACTACTTGTTAGTCCTTGTTATTTTACAACACAAATAAATCATTCAGTTGTCTTTTATAAATCTTGTTGATTTTGTACACTACAAAACCCTTGAAATTTTGAGGACAAAATTTTTGTAAGGGGGTAGATTTGTAACTCCCTAAATCCATTTTTGTATATTTCGATCATTTCCTAAATTTTCTTTTTGAAAGTATTGGAGCTTTAGAAGAAAATATTGATTTAAATAAAGTATTCAGGAAAAATATATTCTCAATTCATATTGTTTTGTTTAAAAAAAAAAGAATTGATTATAAATATCTTTTCTAAAGTAATTTTCGTAAATGGTGGTTAATTATGTTGTAAAAGTTTTAATTGTCTGTTGATTATTTAACGATCATTATTAGTATTATAATATACTACTTTTGATGGCAATTATTTAAATATCTCGTTTAATGCTATTATTGCCTACTGATAATTAGAGAATAGACATAGCAGTTTTTTTCTAGTTAACAGTTATTGCTAATTATTATTTAGCTAACTAGTTGATATTAACTGTTAATTGTGAAAAATAGTTTATTAATATTTTCGGATTTATTTAATATATAATTGAGAAAACAACAACTATTGGTAAATTGTAAATCTGTTGGATGATTAGTTTAAAACTGTGGAGGGAAATGTTTTGGATTTTGGTATTTGAAAATATGTTTCAATTTCGAATTTTGAAATCTGATAGAAATTTGTGGAAACTATTGTGATTTGAAAATATGTTATCAGTTATATATTTTGAAAATCTGTTTGGGTTTTGAATTCAAAATTCTGTTACTGGTTATTCTAAAATAACCCCAGATCTAGTCCTAATTACAGCACTGCCACTTTATTTTACCCCCAGATCTACACTAAACTATATCTTTGCCACTCTGCTCACGCACACACACATCAGATTATTTTATTATAAATAATGGCACACAGTCCATTACAGTCTGACACCACAGTACATTTCTCTCTCACTCACTGACACGTCACATCTCTCTCTCTCTCTACATTCTCTCTCTCCTGTTCTCTCTATACTTGAACGACCACCGCCGCCGTTGCCGGAGAGCGCCACCGCACCTCGCCGTCACCTCGATCCTCGTGCCACCGTCTCTGTTTTTCGAGCCGCGCGCCTTGCTTCGAGCAGAGCGTCACCTCGGTTGCAACGTCGTCTTGGAGACCGTGCCACCGCCATTAGCACCGACTTCGGGGAGCATGCCACCTCGACTGCATAGCTCGCCGACCCTTCGAGCAGAGCGCTACCTCGTGGTTCATGACGACGCTTCGAGTTTCGCGCCACCATCGAGGCAGGAAGTCGTCGAAGCCATCGTGTGCTCATCGACTGGAGATCCGCCGTCTAGTGGCCGGATCTGTTTAGCCAACGACGCGACACGCCGATCAGCTCGATCACTCGCCTCCGCCGCCGAGGATCCTGTAGCTCGTCGAGTTCGATGAGCCACCGCCGACGGATCTGCTCACGAGGATCGACATCCCCGTCACGGCTGGTAAGCCTTCGTTCCTTCTCGAACCCCCCTTCTCTTCCTTGTTCCTCTGTAATTTTAGAGTTTCTGGTTAGGGTTAGGGTTCTGAACTTAGGGGAGGAACTAGGGTTTCGGCCATGGAAGTTTTAGGGTTTCCTAACCTAAGATTTATGGTCCGCCAGTGAAGAAGATAACCAAGAGACTGGAAAGAGGAAGTGGCTAGATCTAGGGTTTTCTAGACCTAGATTTAGGGTTAGGGTTTGGAAGCTTGAAGACGAAGCAGCCATGGAAGAGGCCGTGGAGGAATTAAGGTTACTAGGGAAGTTGGGAGAAAGAAGATGGTTAGGGAAGATGGTCTCGGCCTTGGAGTAGAAGGCTTCGGTTGGCCGGAGTGGAAGAAATTCCTAGGGTTAGGGTTTTCCTAGCCATGAGAGCTAGAGGAAGGGGACGAGGTAGACTGTGAAGGAAAAGCTTTAGGGTTAGGGTTTGGCTTGTTCGTCGGAGAAGAAGGTGAACGGGCTGGTTCACCGGAGAGAAGATGAACTAGGGTTTCGGGATGGGGCTAGGAGGCCGGACGAGAAGGAGGGAGAAGAAGCAGTGAGAGAGAACTATTAGGGTTAAGGCTTACTCTTGGCTGGGGAAGAAGATAGAGACGAGGGGGGGTTGCTTCGCCGGAGAAGGCGAGGTCTCTCGCCGGAGCAGCCGGAGTCTCGTCGGAGAAGACGAGAGCTCTCCCTAAGACTCTTGTCATTTCTGGAGAAATCGAGTAAATGGGCAGGAGAGAGAATAATATCGAATTATATCTGAGGAAGAGTGGGCCGGGTATTGTGGGCTAGTTCTTTGGACCGAGATCCAGCAGGCTGAGTTATTTAGAAATCAACAGTTAATTTTTATTGTTTAACAGTGATTATTGGTGAGGAGAAGGCCGAGTTTATGGGCCAGTGGGCTGGCTGATTAGAAAAAGAATTTAGTTAAATTCTTTTAACAGATAGCAGAGTTTCTGGTTGGGCCAACAGAAGTCAGGCTGGTTTGGGCTGAGTATATTGGGCTGTTGGTTGTAGAAATAATTAAGATTTTAATTTGTTTAGTTGATTTAACGGTGGGCCGGGTTGTGGGCTAAGGTTGCTGGGCTGGGTTTTAATGAGTAGTGTGTTGGGCTCCTTGTTTAAATAAATTAAGTTTAATTGTTTGTTTAAACTGAGTTTAGATTGGCTGGGCCAGTTTAGTTTGGCTGGGCCAGGAGTTGAGTTGGGCTGAACATGTTTATACTTAGATAGCAATCATTTTAAAAAGGTTATTCTAAATAATTTTAGTTAATATTATTATATTAAAGTTTTGCCAAATATATATATATATATTGTTATAAAATTCTTTTATAGATATTTTAGTTAAATATTGTTAGCACAATATTTACAAGAAATTGTTAAGTTCCATTTTGCTATCATTTTTTATTATTATATATTATGTTTCCAAAAATGATTAATTGCTATCTTGTTTATTAGCATATATAAATATCATATAATATATATTTCATTAGTGTTTATGGGAATTAAAACTATAATATTTTCTAAATATTATTAGTAATTTTAGTTTAATGATTAGTAAAATATTGATAAATTAAAATTTTCCTATAAAAGTATTATTGTGACTAAATTTATAAAACCTATATATTTTCTAAAATATGGTTAGCTAGTTCTTGTCTAAGAATAGTTGTTTTATCTAAGTTAGTTATCTAGTTAACTAATGTTATTTCAAAACCCTGATAAATTATACAAATATAACAGGTGATCATTGCAACCATGCAGTACTATTCTCGTGCAACCAAACCGAGGCAAGTACACTGACTTGACTTGTACCTTGTTTTCTGTCTTACCTTCATGTGCCATGTTCTCATATCGGACACGAGATACACACGATTGTCTTGTTCCATTGTTCATTGCTTGTGCGTCATTGTTCATTGCGGGGATTGGAGGAAATATTAGCTTTTGTGTGACCACACCCAACATAGGTATTGTGGATAGCCTAATCGTACACTTCACGTACGATGAAGCCAGACCTTGTAGAATTGACTCATTGACTCATTGCATCATTGATTGATTGATTGCTCCTAAGCCGGTCACACATTAGTTTTAATATGTCAAAATGGTCACAAATTGCATATTGATTGTCGTGATTGATTGCCTTGTACATTGGTAGCCGTGTTCATTGTCTAGCATCTTTATTGTCATCCATTGCCTACAGTTTTACATTTTATTTCTCGTACTGCAGTTCAGTTTCATTTCATGTTCTAGTTTTCTGGTATTCTGGTTTCACCTTGTACTCTAGATCACAGATTACATTGTATATTGTCTAGTCAGGGTTGTACTTTGCTCTTTTCCTTATAGGATCGTTGCAGATGAGTGGGAGATTACATGGAGATTGTGATTGCTTGGATATTGCAGCTTTTTATTCCATTTATTTTCTGGAGATTGTATCTTAGAGATTTATTATTGTATATTATTTTATTTGACCGAATTTGTCTCCGGCTGAGTTTGTATTTAAAAACACTTGATGGATATTTGTGATTTCTGGAAACGTTATAAAAGCTGTGTTTTGGTTTACATTACATTGTGACATTGAGTTTTCCTTAGTATTGTACAGCTTACTTCGTCGTGTCCATCGACGAAGGCTGGGCATGTCCGACTCGTATCCGATTATTCGGGAGCGGGAAGTGACATGTTTTTTAGTTGTACCAAATACAGTTGATGTCGACTCAGCATAAGTTCCCCATTCAATATCTACTTGTGTAGAAGAGGTACAAGTATCCGAAGGGGAAGACGAAGGAGATGCTAGTGACGATGAGGATGAAGAGGAAGAGGATGAGGAGGAGGAGGAGGCAAACGAAGAAGATGGATTTTCAGAGGATGATTGAGAAACTGTGATTTTGATGTATTCATATTTCTGTAATCTTAAATTATGAACTATGATCATTTTTGAAAACTTAAATTATGAATTCCAATGTATGCAGATATTTTTAAACTGTCATTGTATTTATTTATATTTTCAATCATAAATTGTGACTTTGATGTATTCATATTCCTGTAGTCTTAAATTATTGTCATGCCCCAGAACCAGAATACTGGAGAGCGGGGACAGACATAGCCAGCTTCGTATATTGAAATAGAAACCACCTCGATATACGGTCACGGCTGTCTAGAAATATGAGGGTTTACTACAAGCCAACAGTCTCTTATGGTCATGAACAAGCCTAATGTCTCAATCACAAGCAAGTAAGTAAGGTCGCAAGATGTATGATCATTAAATATACAATAATAAGGCGTCCCAAATATTACACATTCAGCTGATCATGAAGCTAGTCGTACAAAATACGGGGACTAGCAAGAGTTAAGTCATACATGATCAACCCTAGGATTTGTTAATCATGTTACAGCCCGTAGGCAGACAGTAAGTAAAGTGCATCGAGCTAACAGGTGCTCGTCGGCTAAACGCCTCAAAAGAATAGTTTTACAATAGAGTGAGCGAAACAAAACAGAAAACCCACTCGTAGCCCGGGTTCCTTCTAGTCGCCACCATCGAGCTGGAGGTTCGGAAGATCCTCGGGAGCTGCTCCAAAATCTGGCTACACAAAGCCAGCTGGGTCAACCCCAGAAAGAGCAAGTGCCACAAGGGGGCGACGAAATAAGAACAAAAGCCAGCAATCAGCACAAGAAAATCTAATATTAAAACTAGAATTACGAAAACATGTCAGGATGATATATGACGAGATAACCATGGAACTATTCCGATAACCAGGTTACAACCCGTAAACCAAACAAGGACCGGGGTTGTAACCCTTCATCTGAACAGAACTTGGTTTCCCACCATTTATCGGCAAGATAATAATGCAAGAAATCAAGACAGGGAGCAATCTTGTACTGGATCAAGACATGGCTAAACTGGTTATACCTCATTCAATCAACCACGGCCAAGCAGATACTACGGCTTACTACTTTAACTAACTAGGGTTATCACAGGCCTAATTACTAACAAGATGCAGTAAGATTGTTCCACAGCCACAAGCCCTGCAGACCATCCAAGTTACCCAGGTCGAAAATTAGGGATTGAATTCAGGTGGGTACATCGTCTGGGAGATAAATGTACCCTTAGGTGACTTAGAGGGTGCAACACGCGACGGTGTGCTGGAAATGTGCCCTACTCGACGGCAGGCTACAGATCCCAAGAGCGCCCAGGTAACGGGATTGCCTGTAGCTGTGTCATCTCTTCATGACTACTGTGTTATTCTAGTTATTAGCCTTAATCCATTTTAGTAGGTACTTCTGACCGTGGTACTCAGGAGTCCCATCCTAGACATGATGTAAGACAGGACAAGTGGATTTAACAAGCAAGCAAGAAAGAACTACCCACGGTGTCAAGGCAAGTCAAGTTAAGTTAGCCGCCGCAATAGCATTAAGTTATCAAGATAAATCATGTCAGGGTACTTGTCAGGAGTGCGCCACGACGGGCCACTATCATGTCAGGTTGGTCATGTCAGGAGTGTACCACTACGGATCACTGTCGTGTTATGCTAGTTCCTTGTCATACCATGCCATGTACAATAGTCATTCCAAACATATTAAGTAAAATCAAGTTCATGACAAAAGGCGTAAGGACATAAAATGGGCGTAAAATATCTAATAAAATATCAATATACAGGGCTATAGGAGAGCCAAGCTTAGAGAAATAAAACCAAAACTCCAAGAGCCAGTGGTTAAGCAAGGGGTCAGGGGAGCAGCGTACGCCAAAGGTCACGTACGCAGGAGAGCTGCGTACGCGAAAAGTCACGCACGCATGAGAGCTGCGTACGCAAAAGTCACGCACGCATGAGAGCTGCATACGTGAAAAGTCACGCACGCATGAGAGCTGCATACGTGAAAAGTCACGCACGCATGAGAGCTGCATACGTGAAAAGTCACGCACGCATGAGAGCTGCATACGTGAAAAGTCACCCACGCATGAGAGCTGCATACGTGAAAAGTCACGCACGCATGAGAGCTGCATACGTAAAAAGTCACGCACGCATGAGAGCTGCATACGTAAAAAGTCACGCACGCATGAGAGCTGCGTACGCGTAAAATCACGCACGCAGGGTCTGGGTCTTCTTCTCCTTGGCTGAGAAGAAGCTCCAATGGCTCCAAAATTTCAAGGCATCACAACTTGGCCATCCGAACTCCAAATCCAGATTTCCAAAGTTCTAACCAGGGTGGAATTGAACTCTCTTCCACATGGAAACATCAAAACCCATAAAAATCCAACTTAAGTAGATCAAAACCATACAAAACCGAAAATAGGGAAAACCTAGATCTAGAGCAATGGAGACTCCAAATCACAAAATGCTAAGTTCTAAAGTTGATCACCATGTCCTAAACTAGCAAATGGAAAAATAAAATAGGGTTCTCATGTGGTGGCAAGGTGCACTTGCCTATGGGTGGGTGTTATGGAGAGGAAGGAGAAGAGAGTTGTGTAGAGGAAGGAGAAGAAGAAATTAATGGAGGTTTATGAGGAGAGAGAAAAAGTTGGTGGAGTTTTAAAGAGGGTGGGATATGGTGTGTTGAGGGTGGAGTATAGGCTAAGGTGTGCCAATGCACATAAAAATACATGCCAAAATCCAGATACGAGTATAAATACAAAATACGGAAAAATACGAGAAATACAGGAAATGAGGGTGACAACTCTACCCACCTTAAAAGAATTCCGTCCTCGGAATTTAATCAAGGAGCTAGAGATTGTGACGACAAGCTACACTAAGCACAGGCAAGTTACACTAAGCAGTTCAATCATACAATGCAAACAAGGAAGGGAAAACGTAAGGCATAAGAAAGACATTATACCTCACGAGTCAAACAGGTAGGGATATCGCGATCGGATGTCGTCCTCACGCTCCCACATTGACTAACCTAGAGAGTGATGACCCCAAGCAACACGGACTAATTTAATAGTCTTGTTCTTGAGTGTCTTCTTCCTTCGGTCCAATATAGACACGGGCCTCTCCTCATACGAAAGGTTGGTACCAACAACCAATTCTGAATGGTCTAGGATGTGGCTCGGGTCCAGAATATACCGTCGTAATTGGAACATATGGAATACATCATGCACCTCACTTAGCGACGGCGGAAGAGCGAGACGATAGGATACATCTCCTACTCGCTCTAGAATATCGAACGGCCCTATATACCTAGGACTAAGCTTTCCCCGTACGCCAAAGCGAATGACGCCGCGGTTAGGCGAGATCCTAAGGAATACATGATCGCCGACAGCAAATTCTAAGGGACGCCGATGAGCATCGGCCCAATGGCGCTGGCGGTCCTGGGCAACTCGGAGGTGATCTCTGACCTTCCTGACCACTTCAATCGTCTGGGAAATCAATTCGGATCCGAGCATCTGCCTCTCCCCGACATCGTCCCATGCTAGCGGGGATCTGCACTTCCTGCCATAAAGAGCCTCGAAGGGTGCCATCTGGATACTGGCCTGATAACTGTTGTTGTACGAGAATTCCACCAGGTGCAGATGATTCTCCCATGAACCACCGAAGTCAAGGGTACAGGATCTCAACATATCTTCAAGAGTCTGGATTGTGCGCTCTGATTGACCATCCGTCTGCGGGTGATAAGCTGAGCTGAATTGAAGGCGAGTCCCCAAACTCTTCTGCAAGCCGTGCCAAAAGTGTGATGTGAATCTTGAATCCCTGTCCGAGGTGATGCTGACTGGCACACCGTGAAGCCTGACGATCTGCCTGAGATATATCTCTGCTAACTACGCCGTCGACTGTCCAACTCTAAATGGGAGAAAGTGTGCTACCTTGGTAAGCCTGTCCACAATTACCCAAATAGCATCTCTGTCGGTCGGAGATCTGGGCAATCCGGTCACGAAATCCATGGTTATATGCTCCCATTTCCATTCTGGGATCGGTAAGGGTTGAAGAAGTCTAGCGGGCCTCTGATGTTCAGCTTTAACCTGTTGGTAAACCAAACACCGAGAGACAAACCGGGCTATCTCCCTCTTCATGCCATTCCACCAGAAATGCTGACGAATATCATGGTACATCTTCGTACCACCCGGATGAATAGAATATTACGAACTGTGGGCTTCTGTCATGACTTCCTGTCTGATATCTCCACTGGGTACACAAAGACGAGTGCCATGCCGAAGTGTACCATCTTCATGGATACATAACTCTGGCCTTCTTCCTGCTTCATACTCTGCTCTGAGTCGCTGGATCTTGGAATCTGTTGACTGTGCCACTCGGATTCTCTCAACTATGCTGGACTGAAGCTGTAGGCTGGCCATCAATGCCACGCTGGTTGGAAGAACCACTTCAATTCCCATCTTCTAAAGATCTGCCAATAATTCTGGTTGCGCCGTCAAGAAATAAACTACGGCTCTCCTGCTCAATGCATCTGCTACAACGTTGGCCTTCCCGGGATGATACTGCAAATCTACATCATAGTCCACCAGTAGCTCGAGCCACCTTCTCTGCCGTATATTAAGGTCCTTCTGGGTGAAAACATACTACAGGCTCTTATGATCAGTAAAGATCTCCACTCTATCTCCATACAAGTAGTGTCTCCACAACTTCAAAGCAAATACTACCGCCGTCAATTCCAAGTCGTGGGTCGGGTAATTCTTCTCATGATCACGTAGTTGACGTGACGCATAAGATATTACCTTCCCATGCTGCATCAAGACACACCCCAATCCTCTAACTGAAGCATCGCAATAAACTGTGAATCCTCCGGTCCCATCTGGAAGGGTGAGAATGGGAGCCGTTATCAAACCTCGCTTCAACTTCTTAAATGATTCCTGATACTCTGCTGTCCAAACAAACGGCACATCCTTGTGGGTCAACTGGGTCATCGGCGCTGAAATCCTTGCAAAATCTAAAACGAACCGCCGGTAGTAGCCGGCCAATCCAAGAAAGCTGCGAACCTCTGCCACTGAGCTGGGTACCGGCCATGACTCGATAGCCACAATCTTCTGGGGATCCACTTCCACTCCTCCTCGGGTAATGATGTGACCCAAGTATGAAATGCGATCGAGCCAGAACTCGCATTTACTGAACTTGGCGTACAACTGATGCTCCCTAAGCGTCTGGAGGATGACTCTGAGATGCTGCTCATGCTCTGCTTCACTCTTGCTGTAGACCAAGATGTCATCTAGGAACACGATCACAAATTGATCCAAGTAAGGCATAAAAATGCGATTCATGAGGTCCATGAATACGGCCGGCACATTGGTCGCTCCAAAGGGCATAACAAGGAACTCCCAATGTCCATACCTCGATCTGAATGCTGTCTTCGGGATGTCCTGCTCTCTAACTCTGATCTGGTGGTATCCCGACCGTAAGTCGATCTTCGAGAACACTGAAGCCCCTCTGAGCTGATCAAACAAGTCATCTATCCTCGGAAGAGGGTATCTGCTCTTGATTGTTACCGAATTCAAGGTACGATAATCAACACATAGCCTGGACGTACCATCCTTCTTTTTTATAAGAAGCATCGGGGCTCCCCAAGGCGATCCACTTGCACGAATGAATCCCTTGGTCCTGAGTTCTTCAATCATCTTGTATAAAATTTTCAACTCTGAAGGCGCCATCCTGTAGACTCGCTCTGATACTGGTGCTGTCCCGGGAATCAAGTCTATAGTGAACTCAATCTTTCGCTCCGGCGGCATCCCTAGAAGCTCCTCTGGAAAGATATCTGAAAACTCTTCAACTATCCGGGGTAACTGCACTGCTGCTACTGCCATCCGCAATGCTGGGGAAGATGGCTCCACTGTGCCTCTGGAAAATGAAAACTCTGGCTCGTCGGGGATACTAAAGACAACTCTGCCAATATGGCAGTCTATCCTAGCATACTGGTTCCTCAACCAATCCATGCCTAGGACTACATCATAGTCTGCCATAGGAAACTCTATGAATCTAGCGGAGAACTTCCTACCGCTAACTACGATCCGACACGAGGAAAACACTCGATCTACTCCCACAAGGCCATTACCAGTAAGTATATTGAGCCTCACTGATAATGACTCGGGCTCCAATTATATCCGTGTCGCGAATCGTGCAGACATAAATGAATACGATGCACCAGAATCAAATAATACAGACGCTGGAGAGGAGTTGACGAGAATAGTACCTGCCACAACCTCACCTGGTGCAATTTCTTCTTCCATAGCCATCATCATGGCCTGACCTTGTCCTCTGGCTGCTGGTCTCCTCTGCTGGAAACCTCTCTGCCTATTCTGGGTCTGAGCTTGGGCTTGTGCATACTGCTGGGGGTGGTGTTGCTGGAATGCCTGAGACTGAGGCGGCAAGGGCCTCGAAGACTGATACTGCTGCTGAACTGGTGCTGGCGCCGGTCCTCTCACCGAAGAGCTAGAAGGGTTGGATGCTGATGAACCACCCCTATTCGGGCAAGCCCCTATCCTATGATCTACTGCTCCACAAGCCAGGCACAATTCTTGCACCCTACGACAATCTGCCACCACATGCCCTGGCTTCTCGCAATGAGAACATCCCATCGCGGAAGTCTGCTTCTGCTTCTGCTGCTGCGGGTACGTCGGAGTCGAATGCTGAACCGACGTTACTGAGGTCGCCCGCCTCGGAGTTCCAATGGTCAACCCCCTAATTGCCGGAAATAGAGCTGATGATTGGACCATCTGACTGTGGGACCGCTTCCTACCTCCGGTCCTATCCACGATCCTCTGGAAGGTGTACTCATGCCTCCTAGCTGCTCTCAAGACTGCATCGAACGTCTGGTGCTCGAACTGCTCAACCGCCAACAAGATCTCCAAATGCAGTCCCTGCTGGAACCGCTGGGCCCTATCAAACACGGTCGCCACCAAGGTGGGGGCAAACCTACTGAGTCTAGAAAACTCCGATGCATAACTGTCGACTGTTCTGCCTCCTTGCTTCAAGTTGGTAAATCTGGTCTGCAGGTCATACCGAGCCACAGCATCGAAATACTTCGTCTGGAATCTCTCTCTAAATACTGCCCAAGCAATGGGTGCCACTAATCCCATGGCTTGCGCTGTCCACCAACTGCGAGCTAAGTCCAACAACTGCAGGCGTACCACCGCTACCTTCTCATTCTCGGGTGTCCTAGCTGCTTCCAGAATTACCTCGATATCCTGAAGCCATGCATCCGCGGCAATCGCATCCTCGGTGCCGTCGAAGAAAGGAGGGTTCAAGCGCTTGAAGCTGTTGGCCGCCTGGTTCCCTGGATGTCCGCCTCGGGTCAAAGCATCTTGAACTGTCTGGTGCAGGGCATCGCTTCGACGATCCTGGGAAGCTATCAAGGTTCTGATGAGGCCTACTAAGGTACCATCATCTGGCTCTGCGGGCTGGACGGGCCGAACTGGTGACTCTCCTCTAGTAGGTATCACTCTTGAGGCGACCCCGAAATGCTGGGCTTGATCTCCAGGTTGCTGCTGGTCCACGGGAGGTGCTCCTCCTTGCTGATCGGCAGGATCAGGTACAGTGCCGCTGAGGAAGACGACACAGGGAAACAATAAGGAAGGACCAGGACAGATCAACATACAAGCATGTAATCAGGGCAAGAATTTTAGGGATTTAAAAATACGGGCGGAGATCAAGGGCGAATACTGATTGAGACATCTATTCGGTAAACCCTCACATTTCTTGATTGACAAGACCTGCATGGGCCACCACTTAAACCATGTCACGCCCCAGAACCAAAATACTGGAGAGCGGGGGCAGACATAGCCAGCTACGTATATTGAAATGAAAACCACCTCGATATACGGTCACGGCTGTCTAGAAATATGAGGGTTTACTACAAGCCAACAGTCTCTTATGGTCATGAACAAGCCTAATGTCTCAATCACAAGCAAGTAAGTAAGGTTGCAAGATGTATGATCATTAAATATACAATAATAAGGCGTCCCAAATATTATATATTCAGCTGATCATGAAGCTAGTCGTACAAAATGCGATGACTAGCAAGAGTTAAGTCATACATGATCAACCCTAGGATTTGTTAATCATGTTACAGCCCGTAGGCAGACAGTAAGTAAAGTGCATCGAGCTAACAGGTGCTCGTCGGCTAAACGCCTCAAGAGAATAGTTTTACAATAGAGTGAGCGAAACAAAACAGAAAACCCACTCGTAGCCCGGGTTCCTTCTAGTCGCCACCATCGGGCTGGAGGTTCGGAAGATCCTCGGGAGCTGCTCCGAAATCTGGCCACACAAAACCAGCTGGGTCAACCTCAGGAAGAGCAAGTGCCACAAGGGGGGCACGAAATAAGAACAAAAGCTAGCAATCACCACAAGAAAATCTAATATTAAAACTAGAATTACGAAAACATGTCAGGATGATATATGACGAGATAACCATAGAACTATTCCGATAACCAGGTTACAACCCGTAAACCAAACAAGGACCGGGATTGTAACCCTTTATCTGAACAGAACTTGGTTTCCTACCATTTATCGGCAAGATAATAATACAAGATATCAAGACAGGGAGCAATCTTGTACTGGATCAAGACATGGCTAAACTGGTTATACCTCATTCAATCAACCACGGCCAAGCAGATACTACGGCTTACTACTTTAACTAACTAGGGTTATCACAGGCCTAATTACTAACAAGATGCAGTGAGATTGTTCCACAGCCAAAAGCCCTGCAGACCATCCAGGTTACCCAGGTCAAAAATTAGGGGTTGAATTCAGGTGGGTACATCGTCCGGGAGACAAATGTACCCTTAGGTGACTTAGAGGGTGCAACACGCGACGGTGTGCTGGAAATGTGCCCTACTCGACGACAGGCTACAGATCCCAAGAGCGTCCAGGTAACGGGATTGCCTGTAGCTGTGTCATCTCTTCATGACTACTGTGTTATTCTAGTTATTAACCTTAATCCTTTTTATTAGGTACTCCTGACCGTGGTACTCAGGAGTCCCATCCTAGACATGATGCAAGACAGGACAAGTGGATTTAACAAACAAGCAAGAAAGAACTACCCACGGTGTCAAGGCAAGTCAAGTTAAGTTAGCCGCCGCAACAGCATTAAGTTATCAAGATAAATCATGTCAGGGTACTTGTCAGGAGTACGCCACGACGGGCCACTATCATGTCAGGTTGGTCATGTCAGGAGTGTACCACTACGGGTCACTGTCGTGTTATGCTAGTTTCTTGTCATACCATGCCATGTACAATAGTCATTCCAAACATATTAAGTAAAATCAAGTTGTAACGCCCCATTCCCAAAACACGTAGGACTAGGAACGTAGACATGCCAGCTGTATTCATATGAAGTATACTCCAATATATGAAAGCCTCGTATAAATACATAAGCTGTAGAATGCAGTAGAAACCATAACTAATCTCATCCACACAAGATAAATGAATAAAAATATCATATAATGAGAATGAATTTGTCTTGATACAATATGTTAGGCGGAGACAAATCCACTACCAACAAAATAAAGAAAAGTACATAGAAAATGAAATGAATGGCGAACGAAGCGAAGACGATCCAAATGCAATCATCCTCGAAGAAATAGCAATGAGCACGGCTAGAGCTAAAGCACCTGCGAAAGACAATAGCACACACCTGGCAAGACAACCAGGTCCTCAGAGGGACGTAACAAGACACATAATAGCATGCCATATAAACTGAATAAATATTGCTCAATAAATAAGTAAATCAAATTATAACATGTTCCAATACGCACCTACTGAACGAGCGTACCATCCCCCCAACCAAACAAGGACAGGAGATGGTAAACTAATTCACGACGACGTATTTTTCTATTCTAAGAATCCAATATGGTATCCGGACCCCAACAAGGTTCAATACCTTCTCATCGAAGTAGTAAGTCACACCTACAACCAAACAAGGACAAGATGTGACGAACTAATCTGCGACAAGTTATTATTCCAAGCCACGGTCAGATACAAGTACCCAAACCAAAAGCACTCGTACCTAACGGATAGGGTAGCCTACCATTCTAAGTGAAATGTAGTTAAGAACAATCCTTCCTACGCATGGGCCCTGGCTGAATAGGATCGGCGTAGTCCCCCTTTGGACACCAGTGTCACGCCCCGGTTCCAAGATATGTGGGACCAGGAACACGTGGCGTGCCAGCTGTACGATCAAGTATAGAAAAACTCCAATTTAATGGACTATACTCGATCGTAGTACGCTGAAGTAACAACTAAATAACAATACAGGCAGGTAAATACTAATCTCATCCACAGGAAAAATCACAGAATAAAGCTGGAAGGAATAAAAATAACTCTGAATCAAACTACAAGTCATGACTAGTGGAAAATAATCCACCAATAAATGTATGAATGAACTACTAAAAGAGTACAACTGAACCAGAAAAGAAATAGATAGCCACTTGCAGAAATCACCTAAGAACTCAACTCACGAGGCTCAACATTGAAGTCCTCGTCAGCAAAAGTCTCCAATCTCCGTAGTCCGTCGGTACCTGTGCTCGTCCCAATCTGGAAAAGGTGCCAGGTCCTCAGAGGGACGTAACAAGTATACAAGAAATCGACATGCATGATAGTACAGGGCAGTATATAAATAATTAGAACAAAATGTAACATAACATCTCCCCAACCAAACAAGGACAGGATATATCATGCAACATACGACAGGTAAACTAACCATCTATGTGTAAAATGCACTCGAGACATCTCTAGTGGCACATGAGAGGGGGAGAAGAAGAAGAAACGGCCACCAAGCGTTCTACGGTTTGAGAAACGAGGGGCTACGAGCATCCAGCGTCCATTGGAAACAGAAATTCTCATACACCACTAGTAGACTCTCCCCACCCAATGTATATCCGTACCGTATATGCGGTACAAATAATATGCAAGACGTCATAGTATATATAAGTAGACCTGTACCAACCACTAGACCAGACGCGAACTCACGTGCCAATGATCAGTCGACACACAAATCCATGCTCTCAACTCACTCATATAGTGATCGTGTATGATACGGTGTCCGGCTAGAAGGTACCACATACCTTCACAATACACGGGATAAGTCCACTACTACTAGACGCGTGCACACAACTGAGAAGTAACTAGGTAACATAAACTAACTGCAAAAATATACAATCAAGCAAGGTGTACTTGCCTGTGTCCAGCAACTGAGTATCTGGGTCCAAAGTAGAGTCCGAGTCCCGAGAAGCAAATAATCCTAAACAAAATTTATCTCTAATTAATTACTAATTAACCAAATTAAACCATATATTGAATTGCTAATTAATCAATAATTAATATCAAACCATCATTACTAGCTAATCAATACCAATAATTATGAATAATAATAATATACAATAATAAGTATGAAATACTTATTACTATAATTTTATATTCTAAAATTATTAATAAAATTAATATATATCTAATAATTAATTAATTACTTATAAATAATTAATTAATCATTTAAATAACACAAGCGTTCGGAATTTCCTAATAATACCAACAAAATTTGTAAGAATCCAGGAAAATCATTTTTATTCTAATAAGCTAAATAATGACAGAAATAATAGATATATATATTATTTGCAAAGAAACCATAAATAGGATTTTCTTTATTTAATATAAAAATCTATCTAATAACTAGATTAGTGCTAATAATTATAAATACTAGTTAATAAATAGTAAAAAGATCTAAATTTGGTTATAAAATACTTTTCCATGATAAAACTACTGTAAATAATATTTTTAATATTATTTACCTAATTATAAGTAATTAAAAACATTTAACTACTACATATATAAAATTACTATTTAGCTATTAAAATTAGAATTAAATATTAAAAATTCACTAATAAATTGTGAAAATTCATATTTCACAGAAAATAACATTTTTCCAACAGTGAATATACTTTTATGAACATTACCATAATAATTTATATTTAATATAAATTAAAACTAGTAATGAACTAATTACATAATCAATAATATTTAACACTGATTTAATATAAAATAAATAACAAACATAATTATTTTATACTGAAAATTTTACAGTAAATAGACATAATTATTATTTACAAGTTTTGTATAAATCTCATTAATTAATTCTTGGTGAATTAATTAATACAAATCCGAAACAGTGTAAATAAATAGTCATTTAGATTCAGTAATTCACAGTTTAAAATATAATTAAAATATCTAACCTATTTATTAAATCCTGAAAATTTAACAGTAAATAGATTACATAATTACCTACAAATTATGTATAGATCATAACAAGTAATTCCCGATGAATTAAATTCTAAAAATCAAAAACAGAATATATAATACTGTGGAAATTGCACAAAAACTGCAGTAATGCATTCCCTTTAAATGTTTAATAAATACTAATAAATTGTGTAAAAATCTGTCATAATTAATATGGGATCTACGCTAATGACTCTAATCATTAGGCTAATAATTTAGATACTTTTTACTATCAATTAATCATTAATTAATTGATTAACACAGCCATAATCACACAAATTAATTCATCAATGCAAATAACCTAATTGTTTCAACCTAATCACACGTGTAAGAGGACACGTGGGGGGTCGAGGCAGTACCTCGCCGAGGCAGGGCTCGACGGCGAACCCTCCGGTCGCGGTGGCGCCGGTGGTAGCGGTCGGTGGTGGCCGCCCGGTTCGCTGCAGTCGCGGCAGTCCCGATCTCGCGGCCTCGAGCTCCTCCGGGGGGTCGTCGGGATCCTTTGGCCGACGGGGGGGGGGGGGGGGGTGACTAGGGGATGGCCGGCTATGCTCCAATGGTGGTGGCGACGGCTCAAATGAGTAAATCTGAGATTAGGGTTCGGTTTAGCCTACACAAGGAATAACTATATACTAAGTTGAGGGTGATCCTTTATACAAGGAACCCTAACGGGTTTGGGGTTCGGTTTGGCCTATCGGGTTTGGGCCTAAGTTAGGGTTAAACTTAAGGAATGGTTTGGTTGCTAGGAATTTTAACACCACATCTATATAAGTATAGATATATATATAATCTAAAAATAAAACCAATTGAATGATAACACTATATATATATATATAATTATTGATATAAATATAATCTAATAATAAATCTATATGAAACTTGGTTAGAGTTTATAAATAATTTAATAATTAATGTAACAACATTTATTTAACAAATAACAATATTTAGTAATCTTGCATCTATATATATATATACAATATAAATTAAACCCTGATTAGAAATAATTAATTAATTATTAAATAAATAGATTAACAAGCTATTCTTCAAAAAAAAAAAAATTTAAAAAATTCCCTGAAAATTTAGGGGATTTACAATCTACCCAACTTATAAGAATTTCGTCCTCGAAATTTAAAATAATTCTAATACCGAAGAAATAATAAGAAAATCAATGAAAAGTAAATATGTAAATTGTAACTTACTCAACAAGACAATTTACAACGATACTTGGGGGTTTATAGAGGGGTCAAAACTGGCATCATATCTTATAAGAATATGTTCTAGGTCCGGCATAGGTCATAGGATTTTCAAGTGATCAGGGAATAGATCGATATTGCATGGTCAAATCTAATAGGATAAGGAGAGGACACAAATAGTCTATTCTAAGGGAAAGATTTGTCAAACAAGTAGAGTTATTAAAATAGAGCACATAAAGGTGTGTTTATGGGGGCATAAATGTCATGTGTATGGTGCGGTTTGTCTAGATCATAATGGTGCAATTATTGGAAGAAAAATCCTAATATTGTGCTTCAATTACCCAAGTCATGGTAAGGGATCAAATGATATGAACCAAGGAAAGGATAATAGGAAAACTTTTATTTGCTAAATGTCCGACTAAAATCAGTCTAAGATGGCTACTAGGGTGCTAAGGGTATTACTAAAATAAGATATCATACAAGGTATACTTAACTGACTTAGTAGAAAGATGGTTCTACTATAAATCATAGCTAATAAAGGATTATAAAGAGAAATTCTATACTAGGCGCAGAATAAAGAAGAGTTCAAGGGGGATGGGGTCGATTACAAATTTGAAGGTCCAATGCGAATAAATGTTTCAAGAAAACAAAATTTGTCAAACGGTCGCAAATGAGATCCTAGGACAAGTTTACTATATCTTCATCTGCATAAAATAATCATAGGGAAAGCGAATCAACATGCACTAGGTTGGCCAGACCATCATGCACCGATTCTGATTAGACAACATTTTAGTGGGTACACCCAATAATATATGTGTCAAGAACAAGCTTGAGAAAAGAAGAAGCTTGTAAAAACTAGGCTATAACAGCAATATTAGTCAAGACGATAAAAATAAAGGTACAGAAGAAAAGAATGTACAAGATAGTTCAAGTCCAAAACACAAATAATGATTTGACCTTTCTAGTTGCCCTATGAATCTCTAACCTTAGTTGAGCTAGGGATAGGAACCCACAAAGTTATGTCTAGGTAGTCTAAATACTTATACCAACATATAGTCAGTGTTATCCAACTATAATTTCTTAATGGTCCTGAGAAAAGTATGATGCTAAACTACAAGGTATACTACCCAACTTATAAGAATTGAACTAGTACCTCTCACTGTCTCTTTAGGGAAGCAAGTTTATCCTACCAAATTGTAGCAACAACATAGAATTTTCTAGAGAAGCAATAATAATCCTAACATGAGAAAAAAAAAGTCCTTTGGTCTATTCAAAAGGATAAGACGTAATGATCTGCTTTCCATTATTGCTTAAGAAAACAAATTTTGGATCGATAGTACTAGAATTATGCAGCACAATAAATAGTAAATCAGGAAAGAAAATAAACTAATTAGATAATAAAAAAAAATCCTTATAGCATTTAGCTCGGCAACCGTGGCATGAGCAAAAGGTGAAGGAAAATTTTTATTACAGAAAATATCAACCAATATTGTCTACAGGTAAAGTAACAAACAACTAAATAGATATTCCTAATATTAATACTAATAATATAATACTAAAATATAGGAGAAGATATACTGGTTGACGGATTTGGGGTATGGTCAAGAAAAATTTATAGACATCTATAGCTCTAAACAATTAGGGAATCATGATACTAGTTTAGGGTCGAGAACAAGGATGATAAAATTTTAAGAAGAAGACATAGTCACATGGGTCGATGACTTAACTATAACTGCATATAATCACTATCATGGCTATGAAAAATATGGCAACTAAGGTGTGACACTTCTATCTCATTAGAGTAACATCCTCTATGTTTATTTCCTCATCAAGATAAAAAAAAAAATCAAATTCCTGTAAATAAATTTTTTCATAAATTCCTTCAGTATAAAATCTTTAAATCAAAACAATCATCCACCAATTTCCTTAATCTCTTTAAGATCGTCGCATATAATCATAATTATAACTTTAAAATACCCAACCAATCCTTTTATCATCACACCAACTCCCTTTTATTTTCCCCTTTTTTTTCCTCAACTTTAATTCAGTTTACCTAATATAAAAGATTGTAACTCTCTTATGAAAATACTTAAATCAATCACCGAGATAAATATTATCATAATACTAAATTCTTCTTTTTTTTTCCAAAAGAAACTTCAATAAAAATTTATCAATCTAAAAAAAAAGATTTAAATCTCAATTTTTTTTTCAATCAAAATTTGTTCCATCAAACAAAATTCAATCACAAAAAAATACCTCAAATTTCTAAATCGATCCTCGAAATAAACTTTATTATAGTACAAACATCCTTTTCTTTTCTCCTCAAAATTTTTAGATTAAAATTACCCAACTCTAAATTTTAAATCACTTTATGAAATGCATCAAAATTCTAAATTCTTCTTAAATAAACCCTTTTTTTTCATCAAGGTCAAAATATTCAATCCTTAAAGAAATATAAATCTCATAGGCAACTCTTAACTATTTCTATTTACAATCATCTATCCTCAAATTTAAAAAAAAAATTTATTCTTCTATTTTGGAAACCAACATAAATCATCAACCAATTTAAATCTCATGTAGCAATGTGAATATTTAAATTTTTAATCATCAAGTTGATTTTATATCCTCTCTAACCAATCATAGAATTTTTTTTTTTAAAAAAACTCAAATCAAAACTTTAAATCATCCTCTCAAATCGATCAGCGAGTTTATTTTATTAATCAACTTCTAACAGTCTTTTCCATATGAGTATAAGTAATCTTTCTCACTATCATTCAAAATTGATATATCATTACTACTCAACTTTGAATTAACTAATCATTCATGCAAAATTATATCTTTCAAAAATATGGTGTTCATCAACCTGCAATATTTAGTACTTTTCCAGAATTCAATTATAGACTCAACCGCCTAATTAGCTGCCAAGGTAACCCATCTAGCCATATAGTTACTCAAGAGTGTATATAGTATAGCATCTTCCAAACCTCTATCAATCATGACAAGCAAGGGGTACGGTAGATTAGATCGAGAAGGATATAATTGCAAGGAAGTCAAAGAGTCAGAAGATATAAATCAAAGAAGAGATCAAGTATTTCGAGGAGTTTGAAATGAGTCAAAATCAAACGAGATCAAAGGATAAAAATAATCAATTGTGGATGAGACACGATAGTCCTAATCCTATACGCAGGCTTGCTTGGTACGGTAAAGTAACCAAACAATATTTTTTCGACCTGCATGGGCCACCACTAAAAACATGTCACGCCCCGGTTCCAAGATATGTGGGACCAGGAACACGTGGCGTGCCAGCTGTACGATCAAGTATAGAAAAACCCCAATTTAATGGACTATACTCGATCGTAGTACGCTGAAGTAACAACTAAATAACAATACAGACAGGTAAATACTAATCTCATCCACAGGAAAAATCACAGAATAAAGCTGGAAGGAATAAAAATAACTCTGAATCAAACTACAAGTCATGACTAGTGGAAAATAATCCACCAATAAATGTATGAATGAACTACTAAAAGAGTACAACTGAACCAGAAAAGAAATAGATAGCCACTAGCAGAAATCACCTAAGAACTCAACTCACGAGGCTCAACATTGAAGTCCTCGTCAGCAAAAGTCTCCAATCTCCGTAGTCCGTCGGTACCTGTGCTCGTCCCAATCTGGAAAAGGTGCCAGGTCCTCAGAGGGACGTAACAAGTATACAAGAAATCGACATGCATGATAGTACAGGGCAGTATATAAATAACTAGAACAAAATGTAACATAACATCTCCCCAACCAAACAAGGACAGGATATATCATGCAACATACGACAGGTAAACTAACCATCTATGTGTAAAATGCACTCGAGACATCTCTAGTGGCACATGAGAGGGGGAGAAGAAGAAGAAACGGCCACCAAGCGTTCTACGGTTTGAGAAACGAGGGGCTACGAGCATCCAGCGTCCATTGGAAACAGAAATTCTCATACACCACTAGTAGACTCTCCCCACCCAATGTATATTCGTACCGTATACGCGGTACAAATAATATGCAAGACGTCATAGTATATATAAGTAGACCTGTACCAACCACTAGACCAGACGCGAACTCACGTGCCAATGATCAGTCGACACACAAATCCATGCTCTCAACTCACTCATATAGTGATCGTGTATGATACGGTGTCCGGCTAGAAGGTACCACATACCTTCACAATACACGGGATAAGTCCACTACTACTAGACGCGTGCACACAACTGAGAAGTAACTAGGTAACATAAACTAACTGCAAAAATATACAATCAAGCAAGGTGTACTTGCCTGTGTCCAGCAACTGAGTATCTGGGTCCAAAGTAGAGTCCGAGTCCCGAGAAACAAATAATCCTAAACAAAATTTATCTCTAATTAATTACTAATTAACCAAATTAAACCATATATTGAATTGCTAATTAATCAATAATTAATATCAAACCATCATTACTAGCTAATCAATACCAATAATTATGAATAATAATAATATACAATAATAAGTATGAAATACTTATTACTATAATTTTATATTCTGAAATTATTAATAAAATTAATATATATCTAATAATTAATTAATGACTTATAAATAATTAATTAATCATTTAAATAACACAAGCGTTCAGAATTTTCTAATAATACCAACAAAATTTGTAAGAATCCAGGAAAATCATTTTTATTCTAATAAGCTAAATAATGACAGAAATAATAGATATATATATTATTTGCAAAGAAACCATAAATAGGATTTTCTTTATTTAATATAAAAATCTATCTAATAACTAGATTAGTGCTAATAATTATAAATACTAGTTAATAAATAGTAAAAAGATCTAAATTGGGTTATAAAATACTTTTCCATGATAAACCTACTGTAAATAATATTTTTAATATTATTTACCTAATTATAAGTAATTAAAAACATTTAACTACTACATATATAAAATTACTATTTTAGCTATTAAAATTAGAATTAAATATTAAAAATTCACTAATAAATTGTGAAAATTCATATTTCACAGAAAATAACATTTTTCCAACAGTGACTATACTTTTATGAACATTACCATAATAATTTATATTTAATATAAATTGAAACTAGTAATGAACTAATTACATAATCAATAATATTTAACACTGATTTAATATAAAATAAATAACAAACATAATTATTTTATTCTAAAAATTTTAAAGTAAATAGACATAATTATTATTTACATGTTTTGTATAAAGCTCATTAATTAATTCTTAGTGAATTAATTAATAAAAATCCGAAACAGTGTAAATAAATAGTCATTTAGATTCAGTAATTCACAGTTTAAAATATAATTAAAATATCTAAACTATTTATTAAATCCTGAAAATTTAACAGTAAATTTATTACATAATTACCTACAAATTATGTATAGATCATAACAAGTAATTCCCGATGAATTAAATTCTAAAAATCAAAAACAGAATATATAATACTGTGGAAATTGCACAAAAACTGCAGTAATACATTCCCTTTAAATGTTTAATAAATACTAATAAATTGTGTAAAAATCTGTCATAATTAATATAGGATCTACACTAATGACTCTAATCATTAGGCTAATAATTTAGATACTTTTTACTATCAATTAATTATTAATTAATTGATTAACACAGCCATAATCACACAAATTAATTCATCAATGCAAATAACCTAATTGTTTCAACCTAATCACACGTGTAAGAGGACACGTGGGGGGTCGGGGCAGTACCTCGCCGAGGCAGGGCTCGACGGCGAACCCTCCGGTCGCGGTGGCGCCGGTGGTAGCGGTCGGTGGTGGCCGCCCGGTTCGCTGCAGTCGCGGCAGTCCCGATCTCGCGGCCTCGAGCTCCTCCGGGGGGTCGTCGGGATCCTTTGGCCGACGGGGGGGGGGGGGTGACTAGGGGATGGCCGGCTATGCTCCAATGGTGGTGGCGACGGCTCAAATGAGTAAATCTGAGATTAGGGTTCGGTTTAGCCTACACAAGGAATAACTATATGTATATATACTAAGTTGAGGGTGATCCTTTATACAAGGAACCCTAACGGGTTTGGGGTTCGGTTTGGCCTATCGGGTTTGGGCCTAAGTTAGGGTTAAACTTAAGGAATGGTTTGGTTGCTAGGAATTTTAACACCATATCTATATAAGTATAGATATATATATAATCTAAAAATAAAACCAATTGAATGATAACACTATATATATATATAATTATTGATATAAATGTAATCTAATAATAAATCTATATGAAACTTGGTTAGAGTTTATAAATAATTTAATAATTAATGTAACAGCATTTATTTAACAAATAACAATATTTAGTAATCTTGCATCTATATATATATATACAATATAAATTAAACCCTGATTAGAAATAATTAATTAATTATTAAATAAATAGATTAACAAGCTATTCTTCAAAAAAAAAAATTTAAAAATTCCCTAAAAATTTAGGGGGTTTACAACCAGAGGCCCCATCAGGAAGAGCATGACGTTCCGCAGAATCGTCAGTGGCCGTCAGTAATCATGGGTCATCAACCCCGTATCTCCAGCGGAGAGTTCGGGTCACAAGCAAAGTACATCGAAGCCCATACGCTAAGGAATTGTCCTCCCTATCCAATGCCTACTGTGTTGTATCCACAACACAAACTACTATAACCGCTAAGTCAAACTAGTATGCAACCTCTATTAGCGGTTATTCCTATCGCACGGTTTGTACGTACTGGTGGCCAGCCAATCACGTACTTTCGTGTTCTACATGCGACACACAACTTCGTGTTTACAACGTGTCAAGGCCAATGAATGCAACCCACAAGGTGGTCCCATAAATCTAGGTTTAATGTGAGAAAAATAATACATAGCAGGAAAAATGAACAGTAAGTTCTAACAGTTATGCCATGTATCACAGTTTATTTTGCATAAAGAAAATAATAAACATGAATAAAATATGAGCTAAAATAAGTAAACAGCAAATGGCAAGGTGTCTTGCCTGGTAGGGCGCCTGGTGTGCTGCGATGATCAAGGTGGCACGATCTGCAACTTTGGTGTAACAACTACACAAGGGGATCTCTGTTGGTGGCACAGACAGTTCCATCGGGTCCATAATGGTCAACTTAGTTAGGGTGGACATAAGGTAGTCTCGAAATGGACGAAGGAAAAGGAATAATAGGACTTGGATACGGACAGGAGAAAAATCAAAGAATAATGGATAAATAATATTTATATATACGAGCTTTTAGAAAATATTCATACTTGCTAAAACTAGTTTTCATAAGTCAAAATATTTTTAGAAGAAATACAAAAATACTTAAAGTCAAGAAAAAATCGTTTTCGGCAAAAAGAAAAACTCTAAGTTGTCAAAATACAATTTTAGGTAGAAATCTATATATATATTTATATATATTTTGGTCAAAATATTTCTAGATAAAATATCAATAATCCCGAAAATTTGTTTATGGTTTTTAAAACAGTATTTTAAAATCTACTAAGTCAAATATAGTATTTTTTACAAGATGACTTTGAAAATATTTGATAACCATGATAAAATATCAAAACTACTTATTAATAATAATAACCAAATAATCGCAAACTTAGCACGGTAAAAGTAATAATAATAATAATAATAATAATAATAATAATAATAATAATAATAATAAAACAATCTTGTCTAGACTGCTTACTTGCTAATAATAATACTGGAAAATAATAATTAATAATAATGATAATAATAATAATAAAGATGGTAATAATAATAATAATAGATGCTCACAAAAACACTCAACAGTAACAAAACAATTGAATAATTATTTAAATAATAAAATAACAAACACACTACTAATAACAAAATATCTAATAACTAATAATAATATAATAAAAACAACTAAGTAAAAGATTTACTGTTTAATAATGATAATAATAATAATAATAAATCGGAAGAAGAAGACAAAGAAACAAAACAACTAACAACCAAACAAAACAAAAAAAAATTAAAAAAATGATAGAACCATCTCCATCAGTAAAGAGGGAGAGAGAGAGAGAGAGGGGATCGAGAGAGAGAGAAGTGAGCGAGAGGGAGAGAGGAAAAGAGAGGGCGGTCGACGCAAGGAGGCGGCGGCGGAGACTCGAAGTTCGGATCGGCCGACGGAGCGCTGGGCGCTGGGTCGGCGCCGGAAGAGGGTCAACGGACGGCGAGAAAGGGGTCAACGGGAGCGGGCGACGGGAGCGGACGAGAGGGGTTAGGCGGAGCTGGGTCGTGGGGACGAGCGGGGGAGTGGCGGACGGTCGGACGCCGGAGATCGAGAACGGGAGGAGACTCGGAGAGGTCGGGAGGCGAGCGGCGGTCTGGATCTCGGCGGGGGTTTCGGCCAGGGGCTGAGGAAGGCGGGGCGGTGCGGCGACTGCTCCGGTGGTGGAGGGGTGCGCGAGCGCGGCCGGAGTAGCGCGTGCGGCGGGCACTGAACAGGCGGAGAGGGGCGGACCAGAGGTGTCGAGGCGCGCTCGGCGGAGGACGTGTCCAGGCGGTGGCGCGATGGAGCAGGCGGCCGTGGCTCGCCGTCCACCGGCGGAGGTGAGGATATTTTTTGGGTTTTTGGTTTGGTACTGGTTTGGGTTTTTCGGCCAGTGGCCGTCGTCGGGTTTCGGTTGGAGTCTGGGCTGCTTGGTGTTGGCTGTCGCGGTAGTTTTGGTTTAGACGGGTGGCAGTGGTCGTGTGCTGGGCATGGTCGGGTGGTGGACTGGGTTTTCCGACCGATGGCCGTGATGGTGTGCGTGTGTGGTGGCATTGGTTTGTCGGTCGTAGTCGGGTGGACGGGGCGGTGACAATGGTGTCGGGTTCTGGTAGCGGTCGCGGGTGGCGGTGTAGGTGGTTGTGGCTGGGTTAGGACAGGGTTGGTGTGGCAGGGAGCTGGAGGAAGTCGAAACGGGACTTGGTCGGAGTTAGCTAGGATAGACTTAGGTTTTGATTGCGTCGGGGGTGTCCGACACGGAGAAGAGAATAATGTATATGTAAAAATATCATGGAATAAGAATGGGAAGCGGACACGGACACGAACACGGACACGAGGTACTGCACTTGTGGATGGTGGAATTTTGTGGAAGAATAAAAAGTTGGAGGAGTACCTGCCTATTTATAGGATGTGGGAATTCCCAATTAGATAATGATTAGGATGTTCAAACCCAATTAGATATTTCCTAATTTAATTTAGAAGCAATTAAATCAAAATACAAATCCAAATCCAAATCTAATTTAAATCCAATTTAGATTCTATCCTTTATTTAAAATCAATCAATAAATCAAATCAAATCTAATCCAAATCCAACTACAATATAAATCAAATTTTAAATCCAATTAAATTCTTGTTTAAAATTAAATCATTTTCAAATATAAATAATAATTTAATTATTTAAATAGATCCATAAAAATCAAATCAAAATTTAAATGCCACAATAAATTCAAAATGTGTTTTCAAAAATTACTATTATAATAATTTCGAAAATACCTTATTATTTAAAAATAAACTTAATAAAATATTTATGAATTAAATATTTTACGCGAAGAATATTATTTATTAGTAATAACTGCTAAAAACAATAGACTTTTATAGTAAGAATAATAATTCTATATAATATTTTGAAAGTGCAATAAAATAGAAAAATTATTTTTCTAAAATATATACGCTCGCACATATTCGCACTCGTCGAGCAATTTCAAAAAAAGAAATAGAACGTCGTGCGCGACGTATAATACGACTACGCGACGTATATCACAAAAATTTAAATCAGTACTAAATTTAATAAAAAAATTAGTAGAAATTTTGGGGTTTTACATCCTACCCAACTTAAAAGAATTTCGTCCTCGAAATTAAGAATTAGTAGGAGGGTGAGAGGGCACAACGGTAGATAGAAGGGTTCGAAGTTTATATGGTCGTAGTCAAGATTGAGGATACGATTGAGAGGATTGTAATCACTCTTAAATTCAAGTGATTAGAAAGTCAAAATGGAAGAATTAGGGTCGAGGGAATGGTCGAGTAGTTTTAAGACGAAGATATAGCAATATTGAGTGGTAATGGTCATAGCTGGTAGGAAGGTTAGAGGAAGTTCTAGTATGACGCTTTCGTTCTTCTAAAATAGGTGAAGGTGAAAGCAATATAGAGTTCGAAGGAGGCGTTTATCGAATACGAATACGTGATTCAAAGACGATTGAATAATTTCAAATGAATTGTCAAGGCAGTCGTGGATGGTATTGTAAGGGCCAAGTTTAATCATGTCCCCATCCATGTAGAGTAATAGACAAAAGCGAACCAAAGTGCACTCGGTTGATCAGACCATTATGCACCGGTTCTGATTAGACAATCTGTTAGTTGAGGCCTCCAATAACATATGTCATGAACAAGCGTGATAAAGAATTGAGCTTGCAAAAACTAGGCTACATTAGCATCATTAGTCTAGATAGTAAAAATATAGGCACGATGGTAGATAAATAAAATCAAATATGAATAGTGTAAGAGTCATAAGGATCTAAGTCTTTTATTCCTATACAATCATTCTATGGTTTATTGGCCAAGGCTTGGTTGACCTAATGGGTTCTAGTCTCTATGGTCTAGATAATATATTCTCCTTAATGGTCAAGAGTGTGTCGGGTCGTGGGGTGTTCTACCCAACTTAAAAATTTTAAGCTAAGGGTGTTTGGGACATCTAGCTAGTAGGGTCAATCTCTAGCAAGCACGAAGGGAAGATAAGAATAGGGATGGAAGGAAGCAAGCAAGATGCAATTGATGAGTCAACGGTAGATAAAATCAAGGAAAGAGGTCAAGTATGTGGATGAGATCCTAGACTTCTAATCCTATACGCAGGCTTGCTTGGTACGGTAAAGTAACCAAACAATTTATCTTGACCTGCATGGGCCACCACAAAAATATGTAACGCCCCATTCCCAAAACACGTAGGACTAGGAACGTAGACATGCCAGCTGTATTCATACGAAGTATACTCCAATATTTGGAAGCCTCGTATAAATACATAAGCTGTAGAATGCAGTAGAAACCATAACTAATCTCATCCACACAAGATAAATGAATAAAAATATCATATAATGAGAATGAATTTGTCTTGATACAATATGTTGGGCGGAGACAAATCCACTACCAACAAAATAAAGAAAAGTACATAGAAAATAAAATGAATGGCGAGCGAAGCGAAGACGATCCAAATGCAATCATCTTCGAAGAAATAGCAATGAGCACGGCTAGAGCTAAAGCACCTGCGAAAGACAATAGCACACATCTGGCAAGACAACCAAGTCCTCAGAGGGACGTAACAAGACACATAATAGCATGCCATATAAACTGAATAAATATTGCTCAATAAATAAGTAAATCGAATTATAACATGTTCCAATACGCACCTACAGAACGAGCGTACCATCCCCCCAACCAAACAAGGACAAGAGATGGTAAACTAATTTACGGCGACGTATCTTTCCATGCTAGAATCCAATATGGTATCCGGACCCCAACAAGGTTCAATACCTTCTCATCGAAGTAGTAAGTCACACCTACAACCAAACAAGGACAAGATGTGACGAACTAATCCGCGACAAGTTATTGTTCCAAGCCACGGTCAGATACAAGTACCCAAACCAAAAGCACTCGTACTTAACGGATAGGGTAGCCTACCATTCTAAGTGAAATGTAGTTAAGAACAATCCTTCCTACGCATGGGCCCTGGCTGAATAGGATCGGCGTCGTCCCCCTTTGGGCACCAGAGGCCCATCAGGAAGAGCATGACGTTCCGCAGAATCGTCAGTGGCCGTCAGTAATCATGGGTCATCAACCCCGTACTCTAGCGGAGAGTCCGGGTCACAAGGGAAGTGCATCGAAGCCCATACGCTAAGGAATTATCCTCCCCTTCTATGCCTACTGTGTTGTATCCCAACACAAACCACTATAACCGCTAAGTCAAACTAGTATGCAACTCTATTAGCGTTATTCCTATCGCACGGCTTGTACGTACTGGTGGCCAGCCAATCACGTACTTCCGTGTTCTACATGCGACACACAACTTCGTGTTTACAACGTGTCACCAATGAATGCAACCCATAAGGTGGTCCCATAAATCTAGGTTTAATATGAGAAAAATAATACATAGCAGGAAAAATGAACAGTAAGTTCTAACAGTTATGTCATGTATCACAGTTTATTTTGCATAAAGAAAATAATGAACATGAAATATAGCTAAAATAGTAAACAATAAATGACAAGGTCTTGCCTGGTAGGCGCCTGGTGTGCTGCGATGATCAAGATGGCACGATCGCAACTTTGGTGTAACAACTACACAAGGGAACTCTGTGTGGCACAGACCGTTCCATCGGGTCCGAATGGTCAACTTAGTTAGGGTGGACATAAGGTAGTCTCGAAATGGGCGAAGGAATAGGAAATAGGACTTGGATACGGACAAAGAAAAATCAAAAATAATAGATAAATAATATTATATTACGAGCTTTTAGAAATATTCATACTTCTAAAACTAGTTTTTCATAAGTCAAAATATTTTTAGGAGAAATACAAAAATACTTAAAGTCAAGAAAAAATCGTTTTCGGCAAAAAAAAACTCTAAGTTGTCAAAAATACAATTTTAGGTAAAAATCTATATATATAATATTTTTGGTCAAAATATTTCTAGATAAATATCAATAATCCAGAAAATGTTTATGGTTTTTAAATAGTTTTTGAAATCTACTAAGTCAATATAGTATTTTTACAAGATGACTTTGAAAATATCTTGATAACCATGATAAAATATCAAAACTACTTATTAATAATATAACCAAATATCGCAAACTTAGCACGGTAAAAGTAGTATATATAATAATAATATAATAATAATAAACAATCTTGTCTAGACTGCTTACTTACTAATAATAATACTGGAAAATAATAATTAATAATAATGATAATAATAATAATATAAAGATGGTAATAATAATAATAATGATGCTCAAAAATACTCAACAGTAACAAAACAATTGAATAATTATTTAATATAAAATAACAAAAACACTACTAATAACAAAATATCTAATAACTAATAATAATATAATAAAACAACTAAGTCAAATTTACTGTTTATAGTTGATAATAATAATAATAATTAATAATAAATCGGAAGAAGAAGACAAAGAAACAACAACTACAACCAAACAAAC